>JAQZBX010010386.1:0-44404 GCA_029593785.1 Cabassous unicinctus | reverse complement strand
TTTTTTGATGTCTTAATTCAAACAGTCATTAATTGTAAGCAATCTTCCTTTTAATTGTAAGTATCTATGCTCCTTTGAAGGCCCCAGATTAATGTAATGTCTAAGGAGCAGGTTCTGCGTCTTGTTGCCAGCCCAAAGGTTTAATTCACCTTCTTGCTACTGCTCACTTTTCTTTGGAGGGGAGCCCTTAGAAATTTCCATTAATTGCCAAAGACCCAATAATGCCATACTGCTGATAACAGCATCATTTCTTTCTTTTCTTACATATAAATATGCTGTTTTACACAGCCATTAAGTCTTTAGTTTTGCTGATTATGTATTTTCATTTTTTTATTTAGAAGATTCTGCTTAGACTCTTATTCTTGTTCCTTGCTTAAGTTCTAATTATATGTGTGTGCATATGTATATATTTTCTATTCTGTATCTGATTATTCTAATACCTGATGGCATAGAAAATCTAATTCTGGTATTGATTGTTTTAAACATTTTCAAATGGTGATGTTGTAAATGGTTATGTAAGTCTCTGCATAATAGCCCTAATTTGGTCTCTTGGCCCCAAAAGCCTAAAATATTTACTATTTGGCCCTTTTATTAAAGGTTTGCCAACTCCTGCTTGCTCCAGGCTATGGATAGCTGCAATCCACTTTCAATGTAGACACCATGTCCATATCAGTGTACTCCTCTTCATTCAGGGATTCTGGGAAGTTCATTACATTCTTCCACAATCAGTACTATTAAAAATAAGGTTTTTATATTTGACCTAACATTTCTAAGTGTTTTCTTGTGAGAGAGTTTGATTCAAGTAGTCTTGGCCACCATATTCTTCATAACCTATTGTTTGATGTATTGTTAAGAATTGCAAATATAAAAGACAACTCAACCTCCAAAAAAGAGGAATTGTTCATAAAAACTGTAGAAGCATATACAGTGCAAAACTACCATAAAAAGTCATTAATACAGTGAGACATACTTGTTTTTATTGTTATAGAGATATGCTCATCTTGGTTCCTTTTGTTTAAATAAATATATTACTGTGGCTGCATGTGTATTATTATAAATTGTATATTTATATGCATTAATACTGGAAGATATATACCTTGTGTATGAATATGTGTATAGGTGTATGAAGATAAATACACTGAGAGTTATACAGATATGATTTAGACATAGCCCAAGATTATAAAAGTCATGATCTCTAGGTGGTATATTATGGCCTATTTCAGTTAAAGTACTACTTATTTTTATATCTTAATTGCTTATGATGAACATATTCTCATGCAAATAAAATTTTAAGTATACATAATTTTATATATAATAAAGATACAACTTTAAATATACAAAAAGCTTATGCTCTCCTAAAACCATTTGCTACAAAAATAAGAATGAAATTAGGAACATGGCCTAAGCAGAAAAATCAGATTACTTATGTTTTCTTTCTTTAGTCCCCAATAGCTATTAAAGAGTTCAGCAAAATCACCTGAAAGTCCCAAGTTGATAATAGGATCCCTTATTTATTGGAACCTCAAAGAAAATGTGGTGCTCCCAGGTCCTCTGTCAAAGAGCCAAGAGCAAACCTTGAACACCTGGTAAGAGCCAATTCAAGCAAAAAGCTTTTGTCTGTACAATTGAAAAAACGAAGTTCTCAAGAGACCCCTGCATCAACTTCCAAAGCTCCTTTGGCATGATTAAAAACAATATTCACCAATGCAAGAAACCTAAAAGAGTGCAGCTGATTTGTGTCTTTCCTGTTTGAGAGAAGAGAGAAAAAAAGGGAAGCAGAAGACCTGATAGGAAAGATAAAAAGAAAAGGAAAAATAAAACTTTCTAGTTTGACAATCAAGCAGTAATTTTCTCCTGTATCCATTTTATCACATGTCCAAGAGACCAATTGAAGGTTTTCTCCCCGTTTTCTTTTCTTTCCATGAGCCTGATGAACAAAAATATACTGAAGAGTCCACTGAATTTAGGAATATTGTAAGTGCATATACTGAGTCAAGTATTAAACAGAGGAAACAGTAAATTGAAATGTCCACACATATCTCCATATGACTAAGAAGTTAGCCAAAAGTGTGCCATAAATCATCTAAGGAAAGATAGTTGAATTTTACTTTATTTACTGCTTCTTTCCCCAGGACTGTGTTGAATGAAGAACATTTACAGGTTCAAACTACTCTCTGCTGCGGATCAATTAACTAGCAGAGCTGATAGAGAACTGAGTAGCAGAGTTATCTTCATTCTTGACTGGTTCACCTTATTTTCCCAAATACAAGGTCTTTGCCTGATCATTTTATTGGCCTATTTTCCTCAGACTATCTGCATTTAAAGTTAAAAATATATTGGGAGTAGAGCAAAATGCACATCTCTTAGGCGCATTCATTTGAGGAAGGTGAAAAATGCAGATAATGCTGTGAACCAATGATCATTAACTCCACCCACTTTGATAAAAGAAGTTTGGGAAATGTTTAAAAGAGTTATTTGCCTTATTTTAAAGCCTTTTAAGCAATGATTCCTGGAGTCTTTTTGTTTTTTTTATGTTGCTTAAATGAGACAGAAGAAAATGACTGAAAATTAAATGCATTTTAAAATAATTCTAATTATTCTTAATAGGGGAATGAGAATACAGGTTACTCATATCCAATATGGACCTCCTGTCAAAACACTATTTATGGTTCTAGTCACCAATATTAGAATTATACTTCTTGAGATTCAGGCAGATTAATTTTTGCATATTCCTTTTAATTCTTCTACCATATTCATGAATACAATACAAGCAAGTTGATGTTTAAGTGTGGTTCAAACACCAGGTCTAAGGGACTCCAGTAGGAAAACTATCCCATATCTCTTGCCAAAAGGTTGTCAGCTCTGGATGGCTTGCTAGCTGAAAAGCACTTATTGTTAAATGGAGAGTGCTTGTATGTGAGGTATGAGAGCCAAATGTTTTACATACACATATGCATTATGAACAGTGCTAGGGCCTTTTGTATTATATATCATTGAAGGCTCACCATTTTGCATATGTGAAAAGTGAGATTCAAACTATTTAAGTAACTTACTGAAAGGCATACAAACAGTAAATTCAAAGAATAATTCAATTTCAAATCTGTCACACTGAAGTTTGAGGTATAATTTGACATTACTAGAAATAGCACTGATTTAAAAGTCTAGAGGTCCCTTTTTTATTCCATTATCTTTCACAAAATCTGTTTAACTGGGCATAAATTACTTCATGTATGACCTCGATATAGGCTTCAAGTTCTAAAATGTTCTATTAAATTGGCCTCCTACAATTATTGCACTTGCAATATATGTATACTGCCACCAAGTATACATATATTCCTTTTTTTTTCCCAAGTGCGGTAGGCATTTGACATCAGGACTAACGATTTAAAGTTCATACCTATTACTCTAAGATAAAATGATGTAATAAAGTATTATTCACTTTAAAGCAGAGGTTTTAAATTGTGACTATACATTACATCAGAGTTTTTCACAGGTAGAGGAAATCTAGATCCTTTTGAATGAGAATCTTCAGGAGTAGGGCTTGGACATCTGGATTTTATTGTTTTTACTTCGACAGGTGATTCTGACATTCAGCCTTTTTTAGAATAAACAAAAACAGAAATAAATTGTAAACAGCCCTTAAACTGATTGTTGACATTTTATGACTAGTTTTTAGTCAGCTACACACACACACAATAACACATGACTTTATAAGCATTGCCTTTCTTTTAAGCTCATCAAATGTAACTCATTCTAAACAATGTCTAACTTTTTTTCTTCCTTCCAACTTTAGGTTTCTTCTTTTTAAGTCATTCTTTATGTGCCTGCCCTAAGGATGCAGATACTTCCAAAAATACCTGTGCCTAATTTACCTCCATTGGAATTCAATTTTTCTCTTATCTCCCTCAATAGAGGACTGAAACAATCCATATACCCACACATACAACTTGACTTTTCCACACAATAGATTTTTGGCCTAATAACTTGCTGGAAGGGAACACTGCAAAAATACCCACTTTAACCTTTAACTTTAAGCAATAGCACGGAAGTTAATATTAAAAGAAAATTAAAACAGAGAATATAATATTAAAGTGTCTATCTACTCAGATATATGCAAGGTATTATCAGCAAGCCTGGTTCTATGATATATCAGAAGGAGGAAAAAAAGTTCCTAAAATCGCAGCTGGATCACACTGGTTTAATATGGCCATGGGAAGATGCTCAATAAACATATATTAAGTGACTATCATTTAAATTGTTACATAATCAGGAGAAGTCCCATACACTACACATACAAATGCACACAAACCCACTTGCTCTCACTACTGACTCTTCCTTTTTACAGAATATAACATTTCAGCATACAATAGATGTTCCTTGTCTCATTGGTAATCGCTCATCTGGTTTTCCCAATTTTTCTTTTCTGAGGCCTTAATACACAATTATTGAAAAAGGCAAATTTGAAAGGGCCATGGTCTTAGTTTTTCTGAGTTGCTATCACAAGTACCAAACAAATGGTAGATTAAACAATGGTGATTTATTATCTCATGGTTTTGAGGCTAGGAGAATTCCAAAATCAAGGCTTCCGCAAATTGCTGCTTTCTCCCAAAGTCTATAATATTCTGGTGCTGATGCCAGCATTCCTTGGAGTTTCCTGACTTCTGTCGCTGCCTGGTGTCACATAGCCATGTGCTCTCCTTTCTCTTCCTGTTTCATTGACTTCTGGCTTCTGTCTCCTCTGGTGGCTTTCTCTATGTATGGATTTCTTCTGTTTATAAAGGACTCCAGTCTCTTACTCCAGCGTAAGACCCAATTTCATTTAGTTGGGCCACAACTGAATTAAAAGTAACATCTGGAAGAGATCCTATCTACAATGTGTTCACACCCAAGGGAATACGGATTGAGATTAAAAATATGTCTAAACAAGCGTACCTCGTTCAATCAACCACAGTCACACAATTTAAAAATGCATTTACAGTAGTCAATGAGAAGAGAAAATAACCACAGTTTGTGTTGATGAAAACTCTACATTACAGGAGAGAAAACAAAATATAACTTTAAAATGACACCAGAATAGAGAAAGGAGCACAGAATGATGCACCAGTTGTTCTAAGTGCATGTTTAATACACAGCTGTGTATGGAGCAATTGCTTTTAAAAATCCAGGAAGGATATATGATGTAAAATCAATGCTGTTCTGGCTTTCCCTTCTCCAATTGTCTACTCATATCTTTATTCCTTTGAGTTTCATGTCTTTTTCTCTTTGATTTGATAGAATTTTTGTCTATTCTTAATGTTACATATTTCTTTGCACTGTCAAATTATCAATTCTCTATTACTTTTATCTATGATGTTCTTTGTTTAGTAGAATTTTTTAATTTTTATTCAGTCAGTCTGGGACATTATTTACTTTATAATTTGTGCTTTTAGCAACTAGTTAAGGAACTTTTCTCCACTCAAAAGGCACAAAGAAATTATTCTGTGTTTTCTCTGTTTAGCTTCATAGTTTGCCTTTCACATGCAGGTCTCTAATCCATGCAAGTTCACTTTTGTGTGTAATGTGAGTTAAGCATCCAGGTTTATTCTTCTCTGTAGAATGCATTATTTTTTCCAGCATCATCTACTAACCAATTTGTAATTTTTCTGTGTTGTGATAGTGATCATCAATATGGGGGTCAATTTGGAGTCCACTTAAGCTTTGAAATGTGACTTGTCCTATTGAGATGTGCTGCAAGTGCAGAATATATACCATATCTCAAAGACTTAGTTGTAAAAAAAGGTAAAATATATTTATAATATTGATTGCATGTTAAAGTAACATTTTGGATATGTTGTGCTAAATAAAACATATTATCAAAATTTATTTCACCTGTGTGTTTTTAAAATACATTTTTATTAGAGAAGTTGTGAACTTACAAAACAATCATGCACATGTGTGGAATTCCCTTGCAACACCCCTCATCAACACACTACTTTGTTGTGGAATATTTGTTACAGATTATGAGATAATATCATCAGACTATGACCACTAACTATGGTCTATAGCATATTTGGTATATTTTTTCTACACCTCCCTATTATTAACAGAGTACATGTTATCATTGATGCAACAATATTACAGTATTGCTGTTAACTATAGTCCATAGTTTACATTAATTTTATTTTCCTGTGCTTCTCCATATACTTACCACTTTACAATAGTGATGGATATTTGTTCCAGTTTATAGAAGAACATTTCTGTAGTTACACTATTAACCACAATTCTCATTCACCTCTGGCTCACAATGTTAGTCAGTCCCTAGATTATTGTCTAGCTTTCTGTCAATTGATATTTACATCCTGAGACTGCACTTTTCAGCCACATACTCATTTATAAACCAGCTGCATTTGTTCTACTCACTGTAATGTGTTACCATCAACCCTATCCATTTCCACACTTTTGCAGTCAAGTTAATTAAACTTCTACATACATTAAGCATCAGTCCCCCTTCTCAGCTCCCATCCTATCTCCTAAATAGGAGATATAATAGGTTTAAATCCATGCATTTATTGTTTGTATTTAGTTCATATTAGTGAGACCATGCAATATTTGTCCTTTTCTGTCCGGCTTATTTCACTTAGCATAATGTCTTCAATGTTCATCCATGTTATCATATGTGTCCCAATTTCATTTCTTCTTAAAGCAACATAGATTACATCAAATGTATATACCACATTTTATTTATCCATTCATCAGTTGATGGACGCTTGAATTTTTTCCATCTTTTGGCAACTGTGATAGTGCTGCTAAGAATATTGGGTGCAAATGTCTGTACACATCACAGTTTTCAGTTCTTTTGGATATATTCCTAGTAGAGGAATTGCCGAATCATAGCAGTTCTATATTTAGTTTCCTGAGGAACTGCCAAACTGTTTTCCACAGAGGCTGCACCATTTTACATTCCCACCAAGAGTGAAGGAGTGTTCCTATTTCTCTACATCTTCTCCATTAATTATTGTTTTCTGTTTTTTTAATAATGGCCATACTATGTGGTGTAAGATGATATCTCACTGTCGTTTTGATTTACATTTCCCTAATAACTAGTGTTATTGACCATTTCTTCAACTGCTTTTTGACCATTTGTATTCCCTCTTTGGAGAAATGTCTATTTAAGCCATTTGCCCATTTTTTTAAAATTGGATTGCTTGCTCTTTTATTGTTGAGTTGTATTATCTCTTAATATAGAATGGAAATCAAATTCTTATCAGATATGTGGTTTCCAAATATTTTCTCATATTACGTGGGCTGCCGTTACACCTTCTTGGTGAAGTCCTTTGAATGACAAAACTGTTTAAGCTTGAAGAGGTCCCATTTATTCATGTTTACTTTTGTTGCTTGTGTTTTCAGTGTAAAGTTTAAGAATCCACCACCTACTACCAGGTCTTGAAGATGTTTCCCTACATTTTCTTCTAGGAGTTTTATGGTTTTAGATTTTGTAGTTAAGTCTTTGATCCATTTTGAGATAATTTTTTTATAAGGTGTCAAATAGAGGTCCTCTTTCTTTGTTATGGCTATGGATATTCAGTTCTCCAAACACCATTTGTTGAATAGACAGTTCTGCCCCAGTGGCATGGATTTGACAGCCTTTTCAAAAACCTCTTAACCATAGTTATGAGGGTCTGTTTCTGAGTCATCCATTTGGTTCCTCTGGTATATGAGTCTATTTTTATGCCAGTACCATGCTCTTTTTACAAATGTAGCTAGGTAATATGATTTAAAGTCCGGAAGTGATAGTTCCCCAACTCTTTTCTTCCTTTTTAAGATGTTTCTCAATATTTAGAGCCCCTTGCCCTTCCAAATAAATTTGATAATTGTGTTTTCGATTTCTTTAAAATATTCTGGTTAAATTTTAATCAGAATTGCATTGAATCTGTATATCAATTTGGGTAAAATTAACATCTTAACAATATTTAGCCTTCCAGTCCATGAACATAGAATGCCCTCCATTTATTTAGGTCTTCCTTGATTTCTTTTAGCAATGCATTGTAGTTTTCTGAATTCAAGTGCTTTATGTCCTTGCTTACATTTATTAGCAAATATTTTATTCTTTTAGTCGCTATTGTAAATGGAATTTTATTCCTGACTTCCGCCTCAGATAGCACAAATCTAGAGTATAGAAACACTGCTGATTTTTGCATATTAATATTGTATCCTCCCACTCTACTGAAATCATTTATTAGGTCAAGCAGCTTGTAGATTTTTCATGATTTTCTAGGTATAGGATCATAACATTGGCAAATAGTGAAAGTTTTACTTCATCATTTCCAATTTGGATGCCTTTTATTTCTTTTTCTTGTCTGGTTGCTCTAGCTAGAAACTCTAGCACTCTATTAAACAACAGTGATGACAGTGGTCAACCTTGTCTTGCTCCCAACCTCAAAGAAAAAGCTTTGAGTCATTCAAGATTAAGTACAATGTTAGCTGTGGGTTTTTCATACATGGACTTTATCATATTGAGAAAGTTTCCTTCAATTTCTATCTTTTGTAGTCATTTCAAGAAAGGATGCTGTATTTTGCCAAATGCCTTTTCTGCATCAATTGCTAGGATCAGTGGTTTTCTTTCTTTCATTTATTAATGTGGCGTGTTATGCTTATTGTTTTTCTTGTGTTGAAACACCCTTGTTTACCTGGTATAAAGCCGACTTGAGTATGATGAATAATTCTTTTAATGTATTCTATTGGATTAGGAAGTATTTTGCTGAGGACTTTTGCATCTATATTCATTAGGGAAATGGGTCTGTAATTTTCTTTTTTTCTAATATCTTTACCTGGCTTTGGTGCTAAGATGATAATGGCTTCATAGAATGAGTTAATTGTTCAATTTTTTGTAAGAGTTTGAGTAAGATTGGTAATAAATCTTCTTGAATGCTTGGTAGAAATCACCTGTGAAAACATCTGGTCTCAGACCTTTCATTTAGGGGAGTTGTGTGATGACTGTTTCAATCTCTTGTGATTTGTTTCTTGAGGTCTTCTATTTCTTCTAGGGTCAGTGTAGGTTGCTTGTATGTTCCTTGGAATTTGTCCATTTCATCTACAATGTCTAGTAATTTGGCATACAGTTTTTCATACTATCTTCTTATAATATCTTTTATTTCTCTTGGAGTCAGTAGTAATATCCCCATTTTCATTTTTTACATTTTATTTCTTTGCATCTCCTCTATTTTTCTCTTTGTTAGTCTAGCTAAGTGTTTGTTGATATTGTTCATCTTCTTGAAGAACTAACTTTCAGTTTTGTTAATTCACCTTATTGTTGTTTGTTTCTCAATTTCATTTATTTCTGCTCTGATCTTTGTTATTTCCTTCCTTCTGCTTGCTTTGGGAATAGTTTCCTGTTCATTTCTCGTGTTCCTCCTTCTGTGTAGTTAGGTCATTGATTTTAGCTCTTTCTCCTTTTATAATGTAAGCATTGAGGACTATAAATTTCCTTCTCAGCACTGCCTTCACTGCATCTCATTGTTTCTGATATATTCTGTTCTCATTTTCATTCATCTTGAGATATTTATTGATTTCTCGCACAATTTCTTCTTTGACCCACTGATTATTTAAGAGTGTGTTGTTTAAACTCCTTATATTTGTGAATTTTCCCTTTTTCCACTTGTTGATTTCCAACTTTACTCCATTTTGATCAGAGAAAGTGCTATGCATAATTTTGAACTTGTTGAATTTATTGAGATCTGATATGTGACCCAACATATGGTCTGTCCTGGAGAAAGATTCATGAACACTTGAGAAGAATGTATATCCTGCTGTTTGGGGATGCACTGTTCTGTATATGTCTATTAGTTTTATTCAAGTTCTCTGTTTCCTTATTGATCTTCTGCCCAGATGTTCCACCCAATGCTGAGAGTGGTGTATTGAAGTCTCCAACTATTATTGTAGAGATATCTAGTTCTCTCTTCAGTTTCGCCAGTGTTTGCCTCATGTAAGTTGGGACATCCTGGTTAGGTGCATATACATTTATGATGGTTATTTCTTCCTGGTGAATTGCCCCTTTTATTAATATACAATGTCATTCCTTGTCACTAATAACAGTTTTGCTTTTAAAGTCTATTTCATGTGATATAAGTATAGCTACTACAGCTTTTATTTTTTTAACTGCATGTGTGGAATACCTTTTTCCAGCCTTTCATTTTTTTTTTAATTATTTTTTATTGTGGGTAAAAATCAAATTTTTCACAATACATACCAATATTTGTAAAATAATATACAAATACATATGCATATATGTGCATTTGTTTACATAAATGTTATTTGATGTGTATATATATATATATGTATATATATATATATATATTTTTTTTTTAAGGTGCTTAAATTACCTAAATATTATTCAGAAATTACAGGGATTCCTATGTTCCCCGCCACCCACACCTCCAACAACATCCCACATCCCAGCCAGCCTTTCAATCTATTTGTATCCTTGGGTCTAAGGTAAGTCTCTTGTAGACAGCATATAGATGGCCTATATTTTCTTATCCATTCTGCCAGTCTGTGTCTTTTGATGGAGAGTTTAATCCATTAACATTCAATATTATTACTGTAAAGCTATTTCTTACTTCACCCATTTTGACCTTTTGGTTTTATCTGTAATATTTTATTTTTATCACTTTTTTGACTCCTTTAGTTACCTTTACTGATATAATCTTCATTTCTAGACTTTATTCCAAGACTCTCTCTCTTTTTTTTTCTTTTCAGGCTGTAGCACTCCCTTTAGTATTTCCTGCAAAGCCAGTCTCCTGGTTACAAATTCTCAGTTCTGTTTATCTGTGAATAATTCTAAACTTGGCCTCATTTTTGAAAGACAATCTTGCCAGATATAAAATTCTTAGCTGGCAGTTTTTCTCTTGCAGTATCTTCAATATATTATACCACTGCTTCTTGCCTCCATGTTTTTTAATGAGCAATCAGCACTCAATCTTATTGGGTATCCCTTGCATGTGATGCATTGCTTTTCTCTTGCTGCTTTCAGCATTACCTCTCTGTCTTTGGCACTTGACATTCTGATTAGCTGTTTCTCAGAGTCTATCTATTTTAATTTATTTAGATAGGAGTAAATTGTGCTTCTTGGACACAGATATCTATGTCCTTCAATAGGATTGTGAAATTTTCTACCATTATTTCTTAAAATATTCTTCTGCCCCTTTTTGCTTCTCTTCTCCTCTGGAACACCCATGACTCATATGTGTGCATGACTCTTACTGTCATTTATTTCCCTGGGGCTCTATTCAATTTTTTTCATTCTCTTCTTTATCTTTTTTTTTTGTATGTTCACTTTTGGAAGCCATGTCTTCAAGCTCACTGACCCTTTCTTCTGCCTCCTCAAATCTGCTGTTATATGTCTCCAGCATATTTTTAATTTCATTTATTTTGCTTTCATTTCCATATGATCTGCTATTTTTCTACATATGCTTTCAAAGTCTTTTTTTGCACTCACCCAGTGTCTTCTTAATATCCTTAATCTCTTTAGTCATCTCATTGAATTTACTAAGGAGATTGGTTTGAACATCTATGATTAGTTCTCTCAACTACTTTTTGTCATCTGGAGGCTTATCTTTTTCCTTTGACTGGGCCATATTTTCCTGTTTATTGGTGTGGGTTGTAATTATTTTGTTGGTGTCTTGTCATCTGGCTTATTAGATATACTTATTCTGGTTGCAGTTTCTTCCTTGAGTTTAGGGCTTTCTTGCCTTTCTTGCTTGCTGGTTGTATATGCTGAGGTTGTAGTTGGTACTGTAAGCTGTGGAAGCTGAAGCTGCCTGTATTGCCCCAGAAACTGATGAAGTGTTTCCCACCTTTCTCCTGTGCCAGGGCTAGAGGCAGAGACACAGCATTCAGGCCAACACCATCTGAGGTTGCCCAGAGAGACTGATGAAATTTCACATCCTTCATCCTCTGCTTGGGGCAGTGATGGAGCTGCAAGTGTGGGCAGCAAACTAAGCCATGCAGGAGAAAACTGACTGCAGTTGCCTGGATTGACTGATGTAGCACCAGCACCCCTGCCATGTGTGGGGATAGACCCACCAGGGTGCCCAGGAAATTAGTACATGCAGGCCAAAATCACCTACAGTTGCTCAGAAAGGCTGGTGCCGTCCGCTAGGAGAGGTGGGGCTGGAGCCTAGGCTAGGGCTGCAATCCAACCTGGTGGAAAATCACTGTGATTTTCAATCAGTCCTGCTTCCTCTCATGTCAGGGCAGAGTTAAAATGGTGGGTACCAGCCTTTTTCCAACTTGGACAGATTCAAATATTAGCTGTTCTTAGGATTATACTTTAGCCAACTGAATTTACTAATCAGTAGCTGAAGTCGGTGCTTGACTGTCTCTTCTTCCCCTGTTTTGGGGAAATGGAGCTTTCAACTACAACCATGGAATAGATCACACAGTAGCTTGCACCACCAGTAGAGATTGGGCACCAGCCTCTGCAGCATGGCATGCTCTAATCAAGAATCTTCACTGCAGATGGGCAGTCTTCTCCTTCCAAACAGGTGATGTCAATAGCACTGGGTGATTACTAACTACCCTGTAGGAGGACCTAACTCTTGGATCTCTGTACTCTGCCACCATCTTGCCCCTCCTCAGGCTCATTTCATCTATTTGTTCTTACATGGCTATGAAAAAAATTTTAAACTACAGTTGTGCTTAGCAATATATTTCTATTGGACAGCACTGCTATACACTAATTTGACATATTAGTTCTTACATCAGTTTGTCATACTGGTTTTAGTACTATAATTCTAATTATTCTATAGGGTAATTTCTCCTTCTCTACTCATCCTTTCATAAGCTATTTATAAATTTTAGTTTCTCAGTTTCCTCAAAACCTTGAGTGGCAATTTTCATTGCATATGAATTGAATTGTTGGGATAATTGAGAATAAATGGTATCTTTAGTTGTTTGGTTATACTCATGAATGAGGCCTGTCTCTCCTTTTAAAATGTATTCCTTTTATATTCTTTTGTACTTTAAATTTTTCTCCACCTAGATTATTTTATAATTATATATATGTGTATACACACACACACACAGATATACCTTTGCAAATGTGACTGATATATTTCCCATTATATTTTCTCTTGTTTATTTTGGTAATAATGATGTCTTTACATATTTTAGTTGATCTTCTATCCTATAAACCAGTTAACCCTCTTACTAGTTACAAGAGTTTATTCCATATATTTTAAAATATATCTTCCACAGAAAATTTTTTCTCTAATGATTCTTAGAATTATTAATTCTTATCATTCAATATTAGCACAGATCTTCAATATTATATTTTATCATATCAAGATAATGGGTGTTCTTATCTTGTTCACAATTTTGATGAAAATTCCACCAAACATTCTCCAGTAATTTTAAAGTATGTTTTTTAATTTAGTTCTTTGTTTGTTTGTTTTTATAATTGCTGCTTATGAGGTAAAGAAAGCTCCAAATAGTTGCTTTTGATGTAAAGAAAGCTCCATTCTATTTCTTATATTCTGATAATTTTTAACTTAAGTATTTTCAAATGCTTTTCTGGGGACATCTGTTGATACGTGAATGTGAAGTTGTTGTGTTTTTTTCCTGCTTCAATATGATGATCAATTTTTCATTTTAAACCATCCTTGAAATCCTGGAATAAGTAATGTATAATGTCAAAATATATGGATAGATTTTGCTGGCTGATATTTAAGATAGTTTGTCCCTGTGTTCTTAAATGTATTGCCCTATAATTTTACATTCCTATATTGTACCTTTCTAGTTTTGTTTTGTTTTGTTTTTTGGAGGTACCAGGCATGGAGATTGAACCTGGGACCTTGTATATGGGTAGCCGGCACTCAACCACTGAGCTACACTGGCTCCCCCACTTATAGTTTTGAAAATAAATTTATAAAATAATAATCTCTCTTCCTGCCTTTCAATTCAACTTTTCAGTATTTCTTTCTCCTTTATATATTTTACATTGTATTTCCTAATCTTCTTGTAAAAATTGTAAAAGCTAGGTACACTATACTCCTTGAAAATTTTATAGAACTTACCTGCAAAACTACTTGGACTTAGAATTTCTCTTAGGTTTGTTTTTTGATTTTTGGTTTTCTTCCAAGGGGATTCTTTCATTTCCATTTCAATTTCTTAACTGGTTTCCAAGTACATATTCTATTTCAATAATTTCTCTTATGTCATATATGTTACTGCATCTTTTTTCCAAGAAATTCATTCATTTCAGAATTTCTTCCATAACATTTGTTTTTAAACAAACTTACTAGCATATAATTATTTAAACTTTAAAAATTATTTTAACTAGATTTCATGGGGATTTTTTTTTTGTATTTGCATTTTCTATTTTGTAGCTTTGATTTCTTTTTTGGATTGGGTTTCTTGGACAATCTCACCAGGAGTTTTTCTAACTTCTGAAACTTTCAAAGATTCAGGGGAGGAATTTTTTTCACTCTCTTTCAGGGAACTGTGCCCTTATATTTATTAAATTATTTATTAAATTATTTTAAATTATTTATTAAATTATTTTAAAAAGGAGTTACCTACACCCAGTTTCTAGGGAAGAAGACTTATTTGTTTTACATTATGGCTATTATATTTATATTATGTTTCAACAACATAATATAAACAACATATAATATTAATATTTATATTATGTTTCAACAACCATGTATCTAAACCTAGGCATTCATGTTTGGGTACTACTTTAACCTTTAACTAAGTTGTACAAATTTTGACTTGGAATGTTTTCATTGTCATTTAATTTTAAGTATTTAGGAATTTTTCTTGACTTTCTCTTTAGCCCAAATGTTATTGTTTAGAACATTTATTTATTTTTAATAAGATATATGGAATTAATTTATTTATTCTTTAATATATATGTCATTATTATTAGAACCCAGACATTCTATGATATGTTATTGTTTCTTTAAAGTGTATTGAGGCTGTTTTCTGATAAATGTTTGCTAAATATACATTGGGGAAAAAATGATTTTATTTGTTGTTTAAATGTAAAATTCTTCCTGAATCACTTAACTTGAATTTATAAGCAGCATTATTAAAGTTTGTATTTATGATTAATTTTAGTCTGGATCCTATCTGGATCTAAGAGAAGCTTGATTTAAAATACTATTTTTTTTTTTCTATTTTAACCTATTCTAGCACTGTATCTTTATGTGCATATATTTTTATTATTGTTATACATTCTTTATCCATTGTGTATTTTACAACTATATAATAACATTTCTTGAAATCTTATGTTGTTTTACCATGAATTCTATTTTATCTTTGTTTTTAAATTAATACACTGGATTTCCTATAATTTGTATTGTTTTAGTAAATATTTTTATTCTATATTATCAACTTTTATTCTATTATTTTAAGAATGAGTCATATAGACAACATGTTGTTAGATCTTGTGTTTTGTTTGTTTGTTTGTTTGTTTAGTTTTTATTCGGTGCCTGGTTACTAAATTCAACATATTTACACTTACCTTAATTAATCTTATATTTGGTTTTATTTTTGTCATTTAATTTTGTTTTTTCTATATCTCATACTTTTTATACTGTTTCTTTTCTTCTCCTATATGATTTCCCATTGGATGGATTTTTTTCCCCTGAGTTGGAAGTTATTCATTCTATTTTTTTCCTTGGGTGGTTGAATGCAATTTATAATGTCTTCTATTTACATTCATCTTTCCTTATGAATATTTTAGTTTCTTGTGTACCTCAAACAAGAAAGTAATTTAACATGGTTTCACCTTTTTCTGGGCACCTATCACCTACTCTGTCATCCATTCCCCTCATCTAGGGTTTTAGTTCTGATTTATTATGAATATGCCCATTGATATGACTCTTGAGATTTTTAATTCAATGAATTATATTTTCCATACTTTCTATATATTTCAGAGCACATTTCTGAATTTATCATGTATGTATGCAAAAATATTTGCATATTTGGGTGGCATAATTTCTTAACAAGTGTTTTCAAGGAAGTTTTATATGGTGAATCTGATTTTGTATATTTTGTGTACCTGAGAATATCTTCATTGGGATTTCATATTTAAATGACAATTGAGCAGGATATAAAATTCAAGATTCATGTTTATTTTCCTTCAAAACTTTGACATTATCATTACATTATCTTCTGGCCTGCTTTTACCATCTGATGTCCATATCTATTGCTTTTGATATTATCTGCTCTTTGTTTCTTTCTGAGGACTTTTTGGATTTTGTTTGGAGGGATGTTCTTATAATTTTCATTAAACATTTTCTAAATGTGTGGGTTTTTTCCTCCTCCCCTATCCTGTTTCAGTGGTATAGTTTTAAACCAGGGGTCTTTCATGTTATTAGCAAATGGTTCTTTAAAACTACTTGTTCCTGTTTCAGCTTATGACTATTCTCCCATATATCCTTGCAAATATTTAGTATGAGGATTTTAAAATCTGGTGCTGTTGAGTATAAATTAATATGAAATTGTTAGTTCAGAGTGTTGTCTTTTTTTATATAGTAGATGTGTTCCTCAGATATCCTGCTTTATTTCCTAAAACTTATAATTATTGGGGTTATAAGGAGAACCTCCTAATGTGGCTGTGCCAATTGAACATTGCATAAATATGCCTGGTAGGGGCTTGCAGAGGACTGAAATGCACCTGTGTTTCATCATCATCACCATTTTGGTGCCCTGGCACATGACTGCATCTACCAAGAAGCCAAAGGGATCTTTTCTCCATACAAAGGTGCCATCCACTTGTCAAAACTCTATATGGTTTTGACATTTGCTAATTCTTGAACCCAGAATGAGGGCTTACTTCTAACTCCTCTACCCAGAAGTTGTGACCTTTTTTTCCCAATACATACACCTTGAGGGCAACACCTTTTTCTAATTTTTCCATAAATGTGCCTTTTCCAAATTTACACAAATATGGAGAGGATGACCATGTGTCTTGGCTGGCCTGGGACAGTCTCAATTTACACCCAATAGTATTAGTCAGCCAAAAGGGTGCTGATGTAAAGTACCAGAAATTGGTTGGCTTTTATAAAAGGTATTTATTTGGGGTAAAAGCTAACTGTTATGAGTCCCTAATGTTCAACTAAATGTTGTTTTCTCACTAAAGTCAGTTGCCATGTATAGAAGCAAGATGGTGGGAGATCTCTGTGAGGGTTCAGGCTTCCTCTCTTTCAGCTATGGGCTGGCATAGGGCTTGTTTCTTTCCAGGCTCAGCTGCAGACTATCAGGCGAATGGCTCAACTCTCTTCTCTGGGGCCGGAGGATCAAAGTTCTCTCCTCTGCCGTGTCTATGGAGCTCTCTCTCTCTTCTGTGAGCGCCCATTTTTATCAGCCCATCAAGGGAGCAGAGACTCAATCCTGAGTCATGCCCTACTGACATGGTCAAATCAAAGACCTAATCTTAACAAGTAATTTAATTAAAACATGTCAGCTCAATCTAATGCATTCAAAGGTTATCACACCCAGAGGATAGATTAGTTTACAATTGTAATCTCTACTTTTGGGGATTCACAAAGATAATCTCAAACTGCCACAACCCCTCTGAATCCCCCCCAAAAATCACAATATTCAAAAACCCTTAAATCAGTAACAATGCTATGTACAAAAATCGCATCAAAATCAGTTTGTAAAAATACAGTCTGTCTTCAGGTACAGCTCCCTCTGGCTGTAGACCTGTGAAACGCACAAAACAATTTATCTGCTTCCAATATACAAAGGACCTGACAATGGATAAACATTTGCATTACCACAAAGAGAATTTGGAAGGGAAACATGTGTCACTGGTCCCCAACAGATCTGAAAACCTGCAGGGCATATTCCATTGTTTCAAAGTCTGAGAGTCATTATTAAGACAATGGTTTCTTCTCATCCTTGGGACCTCGTGGGAGCCCACCCTTTCCACAGGTCTGCCCAAAGGCCATTTTCTTGTTTCTACCCTTATCAAGCATCTGGGTGGCAACCAAGTTCCAGAGCTGACCCTCCAAGAACATTGAAGTGATGACCAAACTTTACTCAATCTCAGGGGTATAGAGTTTCAATCCCCCCTAGTACAGTGAGGTGGTGGCAACATTCTCTCTAATCCCTGGCATACAGGCTCATTCTCCTCAGAACAATGAGGTGGTGACCTGGCCTTCCCTAATCTACAGAGAAAAGGTCCCACCCCTGTTAGAGCAATGGGGTTACAGCCCCAATCTCCCCAACCTTTAGGGAATGTGCTCCAATTTTTCTGTAGCCTAGGATAGCAAAATTCTCCCTGAATAATGGGCTGGAACATCCACCCTCTTCAAATGCCAGGGCAAACTTACCCTCTCTGTAGACATGGGTGGGATTCTTATCTCAGCCCAAGGAGATGTCTTAATTCCAGCCCTCAGTTTCTATGGTTTTCCTCTTAAAGCCATTTTCCCTTTCATCTCTTCCCTCCATGTCCCTTTTAGTCCAGGCTGACAGTAGTCTTGTTCATAGAGATATCATAAAAAGCTTGTTTGTTTAGCCTGCAGGAAGCAGGGATCCAAGCCATCAGACAGTAAGAACTTCCACAAGTTTTTCTCAGATAACTGCATTTTCAATCATGACTTACAAGTTTTAAGTTTAGTTAATTCCTCAAAAGGTGCACTGTCACCTGAGGTCTTGAATTCCAGAGGCTTAGAATTTCTGGAATATTTTCTGTTTTCTTTCTGCCCAACAATTCAATTACCAGCTTATCTCTTTTGTCTAGCATTTTGCTATAAGCTGCAAGGAGAAGCCAAGCTGCATTCTCTGAGTTTACTATAGAAAGCTCTTCAGCTAAATGTCCAGTCTCACCATTTTCAAATTCTGCCTTCCATATAACAACAGGAGTCAAACTTGCTAAGTTCTCTGCAACCTTAAAAAATAGATTACCTTTCCCCCAGTTTGCAATAATACTTTCATCATTATCAGAAATAACTTTAGGCTCCAAATTCCTATCAACAGTCTTGTCAAAGCAGTCTAGGCCTTTTCCATCACATATCTCATAATTCCTCCAATTTACCCATTTATAAAAACTTTCCAGCATTTTTGGTAATTGCATCTGACTTTACCCCACTCTCGGTACCAAATTCTTTATTAGTCAGCCAAAGGGGTGCTGATGAAAGGGGTACCAGAAATCAGTTGGATTTTATAAAGGGTATTTATTTGGGGTAAAAGCTTACAGTTACAGGGCCTTAAAGAGTCCACCTCAAGCTTGGTTTCTCACCAAAATCAGTTGCCACAGGTTGAAGCAAGATAGCAGGCGATCTTTGTAAGGGTTCCGTCTTCCTCTCTCTCAGCTACAGGCTGGCATAGGGCTTCTTTCCAGGCTCAGGTGCAAACTATCAGGCAAATTGCTCATCTCTCTTCCTGGGGTGGCAGGATCAAAGTTCCCACCTTTGCTGTGTCTTTTTCTGTGTATCTACTTCTCTTTCTGTCTCCTTGATTGAGTGTCCATTTACATAGCCCACAAAGTGGGTGTGGAGTCAAATGGAGTCACCCTAACGAAGTGGTCGAATAAAAGCCCTAATATTAACATAATGTGATCAAAGGCATCTCAGCTGAATCTAATACAATCAAAAGGCATCAAGCCCAGAGGAAAAGGACCAGTTTATAAATATAATCATTATCTCTGTATTCGAATTCATAAATAATATCAAACTGTCACAGCCAGGATATTTATTTTCAATATTTTTTTTATTTCTTTAAGCTTTATTTTTTTTTAATTAAAGAAGTTTTTAGATTACATAAATGGTACATCAAAAATATAGGGGATTCCTGTATACTCTACTCCCTCCACCTCCCACACATTTCCCCATTAACACTAATTTCATTAATGTGGTACATTTGTTCTAATTGATGAACACATACTAAAGCATTGCTACTAACCATGGTAAATGGTTTATGTTATGGTTTACATTTTGCACTACACGCTCTTATACGTTTTGACAAAATGTATAATGGCCTGTATCTGTCAATGCAAAATCATTCAGAACAATTCCAATGTCCTAAAATTGCCCTATGTTCCATCTATTCTTCCCTCCACCTTTCCTCTGAAACTATGGTAACCTCTAAGTTTTCAGTTTTTGAAGAATAAGGTTCATGTTTGCATGCATTAATATTAAAGCATACATATTAGTCTGTTTTCTTTTATTAGGCACTGCATATGTTCTCAAGATATTCTTGCCCCTCTAATCAGAAATTTAAGAGGACTCCCTGGGATGGAAATTTAATATTTTCTTGTTTATTGTGTGGGTCTCCAACCACTGAGATAACACCCTATGACAAGATGTACACTTTCATATTCCATAGAAGCATGCCCCACGTGTGCCATACCTCACATATTCCCCCACCCCTAACAACCTGCACCAGTAACCCTCATGGCCTTATGTGCCAAAAGAACATTCCCACCCTTTAGTTTTAACCACATACCTATAAATTCCCAGAGATCCCCTGTTCCTTCCGCCAACCCTCCGCCCAGTTTGATGGATAGTCCAACCCAACCCCCACCCTATTCGCAATCACATTTCAGCACCATCCACCCCACCCATACCCACTTCTAAACCACCCCCTTCCACCTTATCATGGGTTTTGCCCATATTGAGCATCAGCTCACCACACTGTACTTCCTTTCTGTCACCTAATAACCTATCTTCCAGACTCTAGCTCTGTGAGTCTGCTGAAATTGTTTAGTTCATACCAGTGAGGTCATATAAGATTTGTCCTTCAGTGCCTGGCTTACTTCACTCAACATAATGTCCTCAAGATTCACCCATGTTGTCCTGCATGTCAATACTTTATTCTTTCTTTCAGCTGAGTAAAATTCCATTGTATATATATACCACAATTTGCTTATCTATTCATCTGTTGATGGGCACATGGGTTGCTTCCAACTTTGGCAATCGTAAATAATGCAGCTATGAACCTTGTTGTGCATATATCTGTTTGTGTCACTGCTTTCAATTCTTCTGGGTATATACCCAGCAGTGGGATTGCTTGATCATATGGCAGTTCTATAGTTAGCTTTCTGAAGAACCACCAAACTGTACTCCACAATGGCTCCACCATTCCACATTCCCACCAGCAGTGGATGAGGGTTCCCTTTCCTCTGAATCCTCCCCAACACTTGTAGTTCTGGTTTTTTTTTTTAAATAGCTGCCAATCTAATAAGTGTAAGATGATATTTCATTGTAGTTTTTATTTGCATTTCTCTAATAGGTACTGAAGTTGAGTATTTTTTCATTTGCTTTTTAGCCATTTGTATTTCTTCTCTGGAAAAGTGTCTATTCAAGTCTCTTGCAAATTCTTTAAATGGGTTCTTTGTCTTTTTATTTTTGAGATATAGGATTTCTTTATATATGCTGGATATTTGGCCCTTGTCAGATAAATGGTTACCAAATATTTCCTCCTATTGGGTAGGTTGCCTTTTCATTTTCTTGACAAACTACTTTGAAGAGCAAAATTTTTAACTTTGAGGGAGCCCCATTAATAAGTTTTTTTCTTTCATTGTTCATGCTTTGGGTGTAAAGTTAATGAAACCACTTCCTACTTCAAGATCTCATACATGCTTCCTTACATTATCTTCTAGGAGCTTTA
This sequence comes from Cabassous unicinctus, assembly GCA_029593785.1. Taxonomy (NCBI): domain Eukaryota; kingdom Metazoa; phylum Chordata; class Mammalia; order Cingulata; family Chlamyphoridae; genus Cabassous; species Cabassous unicinctus. Next base: position 22,804 of record JAQZBX010010386.1, on the reverse strand, counting down.
TGGTCTTGGTTCTTATATTTAGATCTTTGATTTATCTTGAATTAATTTTTGTATATGGTGTGAGATAATGAGGCTTCATTCTTTTAGATAAGGATATCCAGTTCTACCAGCACCAATTTTTGAAGAGGCCATTCTGTCCCAGTTGAATGAGCTTGGTGGCCTTGTCAAATATCAGTTGACCACACATATGAGGATCTTTACCAGAACTACAATTCAGTTCCATTGGTCAGTACATCTATCCTTGTGACAGTATGATGCAGTTTTGAACACTGTAACTTTTTAGTATGCTTTAAAGTCAGGTATCATAATTCCTCAAATTTTATTTTTCTTTTTCAATATGTCTTTGGCTATTTGGAGCCCCTTGCCCTTTCAAATAAATTTCATAATTATCTTTTTAAATTCAGTAAAAAATGCTTCTGTGATTTTTATTGGGATTGCATTAAATCTGTAAATCAATTTGGGTAGGACAGACATCTTACTGTTGTTTAATCTTCCAATCTATGTACATGGAATATTCTTCCATTTATTTAGATCTTCTTGATTTCTTTTTAAAATGTTGTATAATTTTCTGTGTACAAGTACTTTACATCGTTAGTTGAGTTTATTCCTAGATATTTGATTCTTTTAGTTCCTTTTGTAAATGGAACTTTTTTTCTTAATTTCCTCCTCAGATTGCTCATTATTGGTGTACATAAAAATTCTACTGATTTTTGTGTTTTGATCTTATATCCTGCCACTTTACTGAACTCATTTATCAGCTCTAGAAGCTTCATTGTAGATTTTTCAGGGATTTCTATGTGTAAGATCATGTCATCTGCAAATAGTGAAATTTTTACTTCTTTCTTTCCAATTTGGATGCCTTTTATATCTTTTTCTTACCTAAGTGCTTGAGCAAGTACCTCTAACACAATGTTAGATAAGAGCAGTGACAGTGGGCATCCTTGTCCTGTTCCAGATCTTAGAGGGAAAACTTTAGCATTTCACCATTGAATATGATGTTAGCAGTGGGTTTTTCATATATGCCCTTTATCATGTTGAGGAAGTTTCTTTCTATTCCCGTCTTTTGAAGTGTTTTTATCAAGAAAGGATGCTGTGTTCTGTCAAATACTTTTTCTCCATCAATACAGATGATCATGTGATTTTGTTTCTTTCGATCTGTTAATGTGGTGTATTACTTTGTTTGATTTTCTTATGTTGAACTGTCCTTGCATACCAGGGATGAAACCCACTTGGTCATGGTGTATAATTCATTTGATGTGTTGTTGGATTTGATTAGCAAGTATTTTGTTGAGAATTTTAGCATCTAGGTTCATTAGAGAGAGTGGTCTATAGTTTTCCTTCCTTGCGGCATCTTTGTGTGGATTTGGTATTAGGGTGATGTTGGCATCATAGAATGAGTTAGGCAATGTTCAATCCACTTCTATTTTTTGCAAGATTTTAGGCAGGATTGGTGTTAGTTCTTTCTGAAATGACTGGCAGAATTCCCCTGCAAAGCCATCTGTCCTGGGCTTTTCTAGTTTGGAGCTTTTTGATGACTAATTCAATTTTGTTGCTTGTGATTGGTCTATTAAGTTGATCAATTTCTTCTTTCATCACTGTAGGTTGCTTGTGTGTTTCTAGTAAATTGTCCATATCATCTAAGTGATCCATCTTACAATTTTTGGCATACAATTTTTCAAAGCACCCTCTTATGATACTCTTTATTTCTGTGGGATCAGTGGTGATATCACCTCTCTCATTTTTTATTTTATGTATTTGTATCTTCTCTATCTCTTTCTTTGTTAGTCTACCTAAGGGTTTGTAACTTTTATTAATCTTCTCAAAGAACCAGCTTTTGGTTTTGTAAATTTATTTCTAGTGTTTTTTTCATTCTCTATTTCATTTAGCTCTTGTCTAATCTTTGTTATTTCCTTCTTTCTGCTTGTTTAGCTTGTTTTTCTTTTTCTAGTCTGTCCAGGTGTACAGTTAGGGCTGCAATTTTAGCTCTTACTTCTTTTTTAATGTAAGCATTTAAAGCTATAAATTTCCCTCTCAGCACTGCTTTTGCTGCATCCCATAGGTTTTGATATATGGTGCTATCATTTTCAGTCACTTCAAGGTAGTTACTGATTATTTTTGGAATTTCCTCCTTGACACACTGATTATCTAAGAGTGTGTTGTTTAACTTCCGTATCTTTGTACTTATTCTGGTTTTCTGCCCCTTATTAATTTCCAGCTTCATTCCATTGTGGTCAGAGAAATTACTTAGCATAATGTCAATATTTCTGAATTCATTGAGACTTGTTCTGTGACCTAGCATGTGGCCTATAGTGGAGAAAGGTCCATGTGCATGTGGGAAGAATGTGTATACTGCTCTATCTGGGTGAAATGTTCTGTATATTCTTATCAGGTCTAGATCTTCTAAGGTATTATTCAAGGTCTCCGTTTCTTTATTGACCCTCTGTCAAGATGTTCTGTCTAATGATGATAATGGTGTATTAAAGTTCCCCACTAAAATTTTAGAGGCGTCTATTTCTCCACTTAGATGTTCCAAAGTTTGCCTTACATATTTTGTGGCACGCTGGTTAGGTGCATAAATATTCATGATTGTCATTTCTTCTTGATAGATTACCTATTTTATTGATACAAAGTGTCCTCCTTTGTCTCTTACAATAATTTTGCATTTGAAGACTATTTTGTCCAATATCAGTATAGCTACTCCCACCCTTCTGTGTTTATCATTGGCATGTAAAATCATTTTCCAATTGTTCACTTGCAACCTCCTTGCATCCCTGGGTCTAAGGTGAGTTTCTTGTAGACAACATATAGATGGGTGATATTTCCATGTCCATTCTGCCAATCTTTGTCTTTTGACCAGAGGTTAATCCATTAACATTCAATGTTATTACTGTCAAGGTAGTACTTACATTAGCCATATTTTCTTTAGGGTCATATATATCATATTTTGTTTTTATTTCTATTTTTATCTTTTTAGTTATTCTTACTAATAATCTTCCTTTCTACACTCTCCTCCAACCGTCTCTCTCCTGATTTTTCCTTGCAACCTGCAGAACTCCCTTTAGTATTTCATGAAGGGCAGGTTTCTTGATGACAAATTCTCTTAATTTCTATTTATCTTTGAATATTTTGAACTCTCCCTCATTTTTGAATGCCATCTTTGTTGGATACAGAGTTCTTGACTGGCAGCTTTTTTTTTTCCTTTTAGCACCTTAACTATGTCATACCACTGCCTTCTCACCTCTATGGTTTCAGATGAGAAATCAGTGCTTAATCTTATTGAGCTTCCATTGTATGTAATGGATCGCTTTTCTTTTGCTGCTTTCAGGATTCTCTTTGTCTTGAGTGGTTGAAAATTTGATAAGTATGTGTCAAACAGGGGTAGGCCTGTTAGGAAGGAGTGCACTGTGCTTCCTGGACATGTACATCCATGTCCCTCAAAAGAGTTGGGAAATTTTCAGCCAGTATTTCCTCCAACAATCCTTCTGCTTTCTTTCCCTTCTCTTCTCCCTCTGGGATGCCTATAATGTGTACATTTGTGCATTTAATGTTATCATTCAATTCCCTGAGTCCCTGCTGAATTTTCTTCTACCTTTTTATCTATCCTTTCTACTATCTGTCTGATTTCAGATGTGCTGTCTTCAATGCCACTAATTCTTTCCTCTGCCTGTTCAAATCTGCTGTTATGTGCTTCCAGCATATTTTTTATTTCTTGCATTGTGCCATTCATCATGGTATTAGTCAGCCAAAGGGGTGCTGATGCAAAATACCAGAAATCCATTGGATTTTTAAAAAGGTATTTATTTGGGGTAGAAGCTTACAGTTACCAGGCCATAAAGCATAAGTTATTTCCCTTACCAAAGGTTATTGTCATGTGTTGGGACAAGATGGCTGCTGATGTCTGCCAAGAGTTAAGGCTTCCTGGGTTCTTCTCTTCCCGGGGCTCTGTTTCTCTCTGGGCTCAGCTGCTGTCCTCTCTCCACAAAGCCAGCTATAAACTGTCAGGCAAACAGCTCTGTCTCTCTTCCCAGGGCTTTCTCTCCTTCCTCATGACCAAGCTCCACTGTGTTCTTCTACTGTGTGTTCACTTCCCAGGCTCCAGCTCAAAAGCTCAGCATCAAAACTCCAACTCACTCTTCTGCTCTGCTGTGTAGTTTTATACATCTTACTGATGTGGCCCAATCAAAGCCATAAACATAATTTAATCATGCCCAGGTACAAAGCAGTTTACAAACATAATCCAAAATCTATTTTTGGAATTTATAAACAATGCAAACTACCACAATCATCATCAGATCTGTTATCTTTTTATGTATGTTCATGATTTCTTATGTATGTTCCCCCAGTGTCTTCTTAATATCCTTAATCTCTTCCTTCACTTGTTTAAGTTGATTCATGATATTTGTTTGGACATCACTGTACTGGTGTTCCACATTCTGCATCTCCTCCTGCTTTTTAAGTTTTTCTTTAAGCTGTGCCATGTCTTCCTGTTTCTTAGTTGGCTTGTAATTTTTTTTCTGGTATCTAGGCATTGGTTTACCTTGATGGTCTTATTCAGATGGTTAGCTTCTCTTTCTACTCTAGGGTTTTATTTTGTTTTGTTTTGTGTTAAGGTTCCTCTTTGATTCATGGTTCTACTTATACTATATTCTTGTAGTTGTCCAAGTTTCTCTGAAAAAAATATTAATACCATAACAAAGGGAAGTTAGAAGAAGAGAAAAAGAATAATAGTAATAATAATAATAAAGACTGTAAAGGAACCATAAAAGTGAGAGGGGAAGAAATAAGTAATAAGAGTTAAAAATCATAAAAAATATAAATGCAAAAGAATAGAAAAGGTGGAAGAGAAAAAATAAACAAGAAAAAAATAGAATAAAATAAAAGAACAGAAAGATGAGAAAAGAAAAAAAATGAGAAGGTAAAATGTAAGAAAAGCGATGGAAGAGGGAAAAATGAAATAAAAAAAAGAGAGAGAGAAACAAAGAAACTAAGGTGAAAAAGGAAGGAAAAGAAAAAAGAAACAAAGAAAGAGAAAAAAAAATCAACCCAGGGAAGCAGATGTGGCTCAAGTGGTTGAGTGCCCACCTCCCATGTGGGAGGTCCCAGGTTTGTTTTCCAGTGCCTCCTGAAAAAAAAGCAAAAACAAACAACAAGCCAAACAAACAAACAAGCAAAAATCTACTCAGGGAAGCTGATGTGGCTCAAATGTCTGGGTCTTACTCCAAGCAGCCAGCCAATACTATCGTCATTTTTCTCATCTCATCATAACTCATCTTATTTTTAATTTAGCATTTTTATCAGTTTTATCTCACTCTGAGATTTAGCTTTATTAGTATCATGTCTCTTTTATTACATGGCTCTTTTTCTCTTTTGTGCATGTCCTTTCTTAAATCAATCTTATTCAAGAGACACTTGAGACACCACAAAAGTCTCTGTAGACATCTCCTCTTTTTCTTCCACGCTTACATTATTGACAGTATTGTCAGAATTTCATTTTCTGGGGTTCCTGTGAATTGACACAGCTAAGTGAAAGATCTAAAATCAGAAAATTGTAGAACTTTATAACCATCTGGGATCTGTGGCTCAAGTAGTTATTAAGAGGCTTTTCCTAAGTAGGACAGTTAATTGGTAGTGTAACACAGAGTGGGCCCCAGACCTACCAATTCCCAATCTAATGAACCATGCTCTGCAGTTTTGAAACAGAATTAGCCAGTGAGGTTTTGATCCTTTGGTCTCTGGTTTATGAGACTAGTCCATACCACTGATGAACGATAGCTCTGGATTTTAAGATCCAGGAGACAAATCAGACCCTGTATTAGTACTCTGGTAGTTATCTGAAAATATATTAAATGCATCAATATAACATTGCTAACAAAACAAAATTCTCTTCCCCTTTGAGCTTAATACTGCTTCTCAAGGCAGCCATTACCAATCCATGAAAACTGGTACAAAACCTCTAATCATTCCATCTACATAACAGGAACTAGGAACATTAAACAGCTCAGAACACATGTTTAACATTGAAACTGAAAACAATAACATACTGATAATTAATTCTAACATTTTGTAAATAACAATTTCAAAATAGGCTTTAATCAATAAAGGTCCTTGTATCAGCAAGCTATTGCTACAGTAATGCTGTGTAACAAGCAACCAAAAAACCTCCAGTAGCATAAATAATCATTGATTCTCATTGGTCAGTAGGTCAGGTGGTGTTTTTGGCTCTCAGGTCTGCACCACAGGGATTATATATACCTTAAACCAGCAAGAGAGGTGGGACCTGTTCTCATGGTGAGGTCAGAGATCTAAAATGCAAGCAGGCACACCAGACCTCTTAGGAGCTATGCTCGGAACTGGTGCACTGACATTTTTGTCCACAACCCATTAAACAAAGCAAGTCATCTGACTAGGCTCAAAGCTGAGGATCAGGGAAGGACAATCCATTCACAATGAGACCATGACAAGATTGTGGATACAGGGAGTATGGAAGCATAGGAGCCAATCATTCAAACTGCTACTAATAAGATGCCAATAAGAAAAAGGAAAGGGAAAGAAATTGCAGTCATACCTGAAAATATAAATACTACTAAACTATATTTTCTTGGTTCATATAAGCCTTTTTAAATAGCTCTGCTACTTGCCAATAATTGGCTTTGTGTGTTTGAATCTAGCAATTCTGATATTTTATAGGAGACTCAAGTCTCCAACTTGTGGTTATTTCCCTGTTAGCTTTCCTGCAAAATTATCACCACACAGAGGATCCAGAACAGATGACCCTTGGCCATTGACTATTATGGTCTTGCTTTTTCAGTAAGACTTGTCACCACCCACTTCAGAAAACCTGGTTGAAAAACATGGCTGAACTGGAGATCTAAAATTCAGGTCTTTCCTTTGGGAATTCTGATAGTTTTAATTCTTAAACTAAAAGTACAATAATAACAACAGCAGCAGCAGTATTATAAGAGGAGGAGGGGCATAAGAGGAGTTTTACTCCAAGAAAACAGTGATTACATAAATACCTGTCATCTTTTAAAAGGTCATTTCTTCTTTCTTTTTCACTCTTTAAATATAGTAATATATATTATGCAGCCCTTCCCTAACCAAGTTTATAAAATTATTCTATAATGGAAATGTATAGGGCATTTTTTGAGGAAGGAGATTTAGACAGGGGAAGAAAAGGGAAGCAGCTGCTTTGGTAATATTCTTTAACAAAACTAAAACTGCAACAAGGACTCGAGCCTTCTTTGTTTCATTTTAAAAATAAGCATTGTATTGTTTCTTGTATTTTGCTTTGCATCAGATAGGCATAAGTTGTTGTATAAGTTTGAAATTTAGATATCATTTCCTTTGTGATACCTCCTTTGAAATATTGCTTGTATTAAATTGAATGAAATCAATAAAAGGAAAAATGTCCCAAGCTTTTTATGGAATGGAGTTTCCAGTACAGGTCAATGATCCCTCTGCCACCTGCAACTGGCATTTTAAATGATCAGAAAAAATAGCTGTTAGTAATCATTTTTCAGAGCCAGCTTGGCTGCAAACCATCGCACCGTCTCTATAGAAAAGTGTATGAGGAGGAATTAAATTAATTTTTATAGGCTCTTTACCATTTTGGTTTACTGGAAGAATTCATCACCTTAACATCATGTTTATTAATAACTCGATGTTTTATATATGATGTTTATAAAATTTCATTATGTAAGGCATTTATATTTGACTCACTCCAAGGCTGTATGAAACAACTAGTGTGGGAAGATATTATATTAATAAATAGGTTAAATTAAAACATTTACTATGAGCCCTAATTTTAATAGTGAGAGATTTAGTTCTATGCTGTATGCTATTTTGTCCATATAGAAAAAATAAATGAAAGCAATGCTTTTAATTTTACAAGCTGAGATTCATTAAGGGTTTTCACATAAACCTGACGTAAATCTCCAGAGAGCAGACATTATAGCCCAATAGCATGTCTTGCAACAATCCTTTCTTGATTTTTCAAGTTTAATTTAGCATCCCCTGCTCTTTGTGAAACTACGACTATTAAAATCTCCATTATCACTGTGCTTGGCATCTGTCATATATCATAGATTTGTCATTTCTGCCTCATTTTACCCTCAGAAATCTGACAAGAATGATGGGGCAGGTAATACTGTATACATTTTACAGAAAAAGAAACTGAGGCTCAGAACATATAAATACTTTACAAGAAAATGTACAAAGAGTGATGATAGAGGTGGGATTTGAGTTGAAGTCTTGCAACTGAAGCCCAGAATATTTCTAGCTACCCCACTGATAGTACCATACCTGATGACTGCCTTGTCTTCTACAGCCCCAAGTGCAAGGATTTCCACTAAATAGGTGTAAATGATATTTACTGAATTGAACTTGAGTTCAGTCATCCAGCACCCCAGAAACATCTACTTTTTTTCAGAACTAGAGGCATGACAGGAAACAAAGGTAGAATACTCCAGCAAAGCACACAGATGCATACTCTGAAATAAATAGCCTCTTATTTTTTTGACCTCCACCTTCTAAATGGCTCTAATTCTAAGGCCTTATCAATTAGCTACTCAACATTTCATTCAGCAAAAAGCAGGGAAGATACACTGGGAGATGGCTTTTTCCTTCAGACCTCTCTACTCTGGGGTGGAAGATGAGGCTGAAAGTAGTGAGGGGCACCAGGGAGACTTGCATAAACAGAAAAAAATTACTTTTTCTGGTTAGGAAAGTGCTTTTCCTGATAATTGACTTTAAAACACCCGATAAAAGAAGAACAGTTATAAATTGCACCATGATGATAAGGTATCAAAATTGTTTCTCATTCCATTCCAAAGTACAAAGACTAAGCCGTGTTGTCCCTGATTACTTACATTTGCAGTGCAGTTTATTCAGCAGATGACATACTTTATCAAACATTCCCATTTTTACATGACTAATATCTAATGGGCATATTTTCTATCCATTAAGAATATGTTTCTCAAATGGTGTGTAAGGTTAATTAATTATGAATTCTTTAGTTAATTTTTTTTTTTTAATTTGGCACACTAGTGAGAAGATACTGAAAAAAACAGTGAAAAAACTTCCTAAGAATTCCACTATGGACAGCAAGTCTTTCTGGGCCAAGTGATTTCATAAGGAAAGTTTTTCTAATTCACTTATAGATTGCTAAAGTAGAGGACATCTCAGTGACCTCTATACTTAAAACACTCTGTAGTACATGGAAATATAGAAATTGCCTCTTTTGTTTGCTGCCTAATTTGAGTTTGCCAAATGATATGTCATTTGCTACTTTTCGAGAAAGTATTTCCCAAGAAAGAGATAGCCTGCTTTGTTTAGTTTTACACACACAAAAAGGAAGACAGCTCATGACCTACAGGATAGTGAAATGCAGTTAGTGAAAACAATAAGAAGTTAGAAATGGATTATATCCTTGCAAAAGACATAAGGAAAAAATTGTGTGTGTATTTCATATATGCTAATACATAGTGTGGGTTTATAATGTCTTACCATGGTTAAACACGTATACATAGAGTGGGAAATGTGATTTCTTTGTTGTTCAGAGAGACAGAGATCAAAAGGAGGACAAATATCCATTGAGTTCATTCATTCAATAAGTTTTGAATGAGCATATACTATGCGCTGAGCATGAAAGATATGAGGTGGAGAAGCTACAACTTCAATAACATTAGCAAACTGACTTCCTCTTTCAGCTAGGTAGTTTTAAACATTGCAAAGGGCTGATAGATTGGAAATCTTAGGTTGTTTATTTTCTTAATAGAAAAGAAGTGTGAGAGTCTGCCTTCGCCAAAGGTTCCCTAAAGGCTCTGAAGTTGAAATTTGTTGTTTACAGTGTGAAATAAAAACAACAGTATTTGTATGTTGTGTCCACTGGGGGATTAAAGCATAGTGGCCTTCAGCTATAGTTTAGGCAACAGTGTTGCTTTGCTTTTAAAATATTGAGTATTACTACTTTGGAATTAGTAGGTTATACAACACGGAGACAATGTTAGCCTTAGTACAATAAAGCAAATTTCTAAATCTGCATAACTAGCATGCATTTACTTCATTAACTAGCAGTTACATTTCCCATGCCTTCAATTAATACTGGTGTCATTTTAAATGCTATCAGGAAAGACAAGATAGGATAAGAAAACATCGTTGCCAGGCAAACATTCCTCAAACACAGCTGATTTATCTCTTTGGCAATTCATTAAAATGAAAAATATATTGAAATTGATTTTATGCACTTTCAGGCAGGAATGTCTGTAATAATGTTAATTTACAAATTTCCTCTTTTTTTTTAAGACTCTGTGCTGCAGTCGCCATGTACAGCTGGAGGCTATTTGTATTGTGCAGACAGAAAATGAACAGTGAACATTTATTTCTCCTATCTTTCTGAGAAACCTGAGGCGCATGAAGATATTTGTGTTTTAACAGGCATAGTCAATCTCCTTCACTCCCTTTAGTCGCTATATATCACCAGTAAACTCCCAGCCTGTCCTGCTGTAGCAATTAACCTGCCAGAGTGCTCTCCTGTCAGGGTCAGTAATAATAAACTCCCCCCACCCCCGCACCTTTCCCTGGGGGAGACAGTGCTATAGATTCTGGCTCTGCAAATTCCATAGAGGCTGAATTATTCAGAATCAGCATGATTAAGAAGATGACAAGGTATTAGTTAAAAAGACATACCCCCCTCCCCCACCCCTCCTACCCCAACAACTGAGGTTTTAACCTATTAAGGTTTAATGCAGTGGAGGCAAGGAAGCTTTACCTCTTTGGTGCAAAGTCCTAAAATAGGAATTCTAGAAAAAATTTACAATACCTTGTCAATTTCTAAGTTTATGAATAAAAGTATAAATACCAGGAGGGAAGTGTCAGAGTAAAAATGTACAGCTCTAGGAACTGGCTAAAAATATTTTTACCCAAAAAAAACAAAGGGTTCATTTTGAGTAATTAATCATGTTTCAATTGTTATTCTTAAAATCAAAGCAACGCACACCCCAAAAAATCCCCATGTTTGTTTTTTTGGGTCAGTTTCAAGTGGACCAATTTGTGAGGAATTATAAATTTAAAATCTGTATACACAATCTGTCAGATAACAAGCTGTTAGACTCTGGAAATAGCATTTCCCTAATAATAAACCTTGTCTTTATGAGGATGGCAGTCTTATAAATGTCATAATGTATTGCAAATGAACCAGTTGTTTACATTCTACTGTATTCCCTGAATGGGAAAAGAGCAAGCCAGGAAATAAAAGGAGATTGAGGGAAATTTACTGGTACCAAGTCACGGAAAAAAAAAAGAAAAAGCCCACGGAACTCAATTTTTATGCCTTCCCATCCAATTTACCCTTGCTGGTGACTTTTTGGGGGAAGTGTGGCTTTTGAAATCAATTGTATTATTCCACTTTAAGATGCCTTCCAGTATATTCAATAGACCCATCAGAGTAATATGTTCCTTTCACAGTCTCAAGCTGCCCTCACCAAACGAGATTGGTTACTGTCTGAGAACTTTCAGAGAAGGATTTGAATGAAATTTCAAAGGCCAGACAGAGCAGCTTTCAAAATATTGCAAGCTTAGGAAAATAGGAGTAGTGGCCCAGGAGCAGCGAGGTACTGGCTTTCTGTTTCCCATTTCACTGCAAGCTAAAGCACTTTTTGACTCCAACCTGGTGTAATCGTGGAAACGTGGCATTACTAATTTAATGGACCCTCCCACCCAAAGGTCAGCAAAATGGCAATTATCTGTATCTGCATTATTGTCAGCATCATCCACATTAGCCCACGGAGACCAGGGATTTCCTTTGAGAACAGAAACTTTGCTCTTCCGTGTATGATTACATCTAAGTCTACCCATGAGATTTCAACAAATGGCCAGGCTACTCACTGATGCCTGTTAGCAGATTGCCATTTTCTGCACATCAGGTACGAATCATACATGTTGTTATACAAAGATCTTATTTCAAGTTTCATGCCCTCTTTTCTCAGCTAGAACTAAAGCCAGCCAAGGGATGCAGAGAAGGGTACAATTCGACTTTACAAATTAAGGGTGTTGCTTTATGGGGGATTACAGCTATTCTATTTAAAAATCCAATCGAGAAGATAACATTACCAATTTTTATTTTTGCATTTTCAGATAAGGCACCTCACCCATGGCTGCAGGTCTCTTATCTCTATAATATTCATGGAGTAGTAGCTTTTAATGAAACTACACACAATTCTATGTAACTCAAAGAAAATATTTTGCTGCTGCAGGAACCCATAGTCAAAAAAATTTCTATAGTTTAAATTTATTTTTGAAGTCTGGAGAATTTTATTACAAATGATGTCATGAACAGTGCCATCCTACAAATAAGATAACGAAGTTTCCTGTCTCAAAAGGAGGGCAGATGATATCAGTTCATGAGGCTCTGACTTTTGCAGATATAATATTCAGAAATTTGACTCTGTCAGAAACCCTTGAAGCTCCGTGATATATAACCACCTGTCATTTTTCTAAGGTCTCATTTTAATCACATGCATGGTGGATTGGAAATGTAGAGGTATGCCACAAAGCTACTGATTCTGCCAAATTGACTTTGAGTTTTCTTCAAATATAATGCCTTGACTTCCCTGACACTTCAGTCTCCTGATTTTACCTAAGGACGGCATTTTCTTAGTCTCCTTTTCTGCTTCTCTTCTTCTTCCCATGCTCTAAATGTTGAGATTCATGCCTCTTCTCTTCTCACTATTCACACTCTCCCTGTCATCTTATTCTTTCCCATGACTTCAAGTTCTTCGTACACTTTAACTCCCAAATCAAAATCATCCACTTAGATCTTGCTCCTGAAATTCAGAAGCATTTACCAAACTGCACCCTAGCTTACTGGGCATTCTACTGGGCTTTAAATAAAACCTATCCCAGACAGAATTCATAATAATAGTTCCCATAATATTTATTATGCATTAAATGTTTACAGTTATGATATTTACAAAAATTTTTAACAAGTAAGACACTATCATATACCTAACTTTACAGATGAAGAAAATGAACTTTGAAAAGGTGTGACTATCCAAGGTCATGTGGTCAAAAACAGGCATGGTTTGGACCTACATCTGTGTTCTGAATCACTATACGGGTGCTGCCCAGCTCCGTTTCCTCTTTCGCCTACTTAATTCTCCTTGCTGGCTTTTTTCTGTTTCAACTGTATAATTACTTCTTCAGAAATACCCTTCTTCACCCTAGGCAGTAGCTTGAGTCTCCAGGACTAGAGTCCTGTAGTTACAAAATACTTTTGTATTTTTAGATAACCTGTGATCCTTTATTTGATTTTTAATCTTCTCAATAGCCTGGGAGTAGCAGGGGAGGATTACTGGTGCAAGGTATCGATGATGGAGGATGTGTGCGGAGGGGTGCACCTGCGGCATGCCTTTAAAGCATATGTATATGTTGAAGTGTTCATGGGGCATTTTCTAGGTGGGTGGAGACCCACACAATAATGGAAAGAATATTGAATTCCCATCCTGGGAGTCCTGCTACATTCTCTAATAGATTGGCAAGAATCCCCTGAGTACATGGGCAGTAACTAGTGAAGAAAGACAGACCATTACACCAGGCCCTTGATATTGATGATTATGCTTATCCTTTCCTTGTGAAATTGAAACTTAGCCTAGTATTATATATTGCCTAAGAGTTACCTCCTGAAATGCTCCTTGTTGCTCAAATGTTGCCTTTCTCTAAGCCTAACTCAGCATATAAATGCAATACCTGCCCCCAAGCATGGGACATGACTTCTGCGGATGAACCATCCTGGCAGCAAGAGATTATTACCAAGTGCCAACTAGCAGTGAATATGGAAAAAAAAGTTGATCAAAAGGGGGAAATATTAAATACAAATGAGTTTTTATGACTAAGAGATTTCAAAGTGAGTCGGGAGGTCATTCCAGAGGATAGGCTTATGCACATCTCAACAGGATCTCATTGACTGCCACAGTAAACAGTATCTCAAACAGTGGGTCTCCTCAGGGCTCTAGAGATATCTATACACTATAAGCATGGCAGACAAGCTCAGACATTTGGCACCCTGTCAGTGGGACTTACTTTGGAATTTATGCTCCCCAGTGTAACAGAGTTAGACTCATTTATATTTTCACTATACATGGCTATTCTGCCACTTTTATTTGAATCTATAATTAGCAGTATACTTGTTAAATATATGTCCCAGAGACAAATCTTTGATCTATTCATGTGTTGGTTGAGCCTGAATATCAGCTGAGTTGCCACACCTATTCTTTAGTTCATTGGACTCACTCAGGACAACTAACAAAGAGATGATGATAGACAACACCCATCCCAAGGAACAGAGAGTGTCTGCAATTTCAAGTAAGACAATTCCATCCATCCGCCCCATGGGATCTAACCCCCTCTCAATTAGAAGCAGAGTGGGCATCAGCATCCCAAAATCCTCAAGTTTGGAGAATGAACAATGGGCTAAAGTAAATTTATTATTATTCTATTATAGACATTATTATTCTAGCAATGGAAAAATGTTATCATTGAAATAAAGGTATTGGCCACCAGAGGTTATGAAGGGAGGAAGAAGGAAAAATAGATGTAATATGGGGGCATTTTTGGGACATTGGAATTGTCCTGCATGACATTGTAATGACAGATATAGGCCATTATACATTTTGTCATAACCTATAAAATTGGGCGAGCCAGAGTGTAAACTACAATTTAAACTATAATCCATAGTAGCAATGCTTCAATATGTGTTCATCAATTGTAACAAATGTACCACACTAATGAAAGTTGTTGTTAATCTGGGAAAGTGTAGAAGGAGGAGGGGTTCGGGCATATGGGAATCCCATATATTTTTTATGTGACATTTAGGTAATCTAAAGCTCCTTTGAAAGAAAATAGCCTGGGAAATGCATAAGGCAGAGATCACTTCGATTTTAAAGTGGGGAAGAGAAAATCTAATAGATGGATGAAAGGGAGAATAATCTAGAAAGAGGGAACCAGAAGTATGAAGACCCTGATGGGGAAGAAACTAAAATAAAAGTGGCATTCTTGAGTATTTGAATGACTATCTTTAAAGTTAGAGCACAAAATAGAAGTGCAGAAGGGCAAGAAGAGACTGGAATGGTAGACAGAAGCTAGGTCATATGGGATTTCATAGGCCATGTTAAAGATTTTGAAATGTATTCTAAGGACAAAAGAAGAAATTTTAAGTAAGGAGAAATGAAAACCCAAAGTTTATTTACTTGCTTAATTCTTAGTCATTGATGAGCAAAGCTGACCTTGGATATGGCAGGTTCAAACCTCTTGTCCAATGTGTGGGGGATACTGATAAGGAAGGGCACAAGAAATACCACAAGCCATAAAGATCTTATTTATGCATTAAAAGGTCAAGTACTCCAGGGTACCCTGGGTAAGAAATTTAGAGAATAAGATATTTTTAGAGACGATGAAATATTTTTGTAATTATTAAAATAAGTTATTGAATTCCCACTTAACACCCATGGAGCATTTGGATGATGTAGGGCATCCAGAATCCAATGAATAAAAACTAGTGTTCATAATAGCATTATTCACAATAGCTAAAGGGTGGAAGAAACCCAACTGTCCATCAAGATATGAATGAATTAAAAAATGAGGTATACACACAATGGAATATTATTCAGCTATAAAAAGGAATGAAATTCTGATACATGTTGCAACATGGATGAACCATATATATATATATAAAGACAAGTATTATATGATCTCACTTATATGAAATACCTAGAAGATGCAAATGTCATACAGAGATTACAGGTTACTAGGGACTGGGATGGGGGAGGGAAAGAAGGAATTATTGCTTAGTGGGTACAGAGTTTCTATTTGAGGTGATAAAAAGTTGGGGTAATGGATATTATGATGGTAGTGCAATATTGTGAATGCAATTAATATTACTGAATTGTATACTTGAAAGTGGTAAAATGGGAAATTCTGAGTTGTATATATCTTACTAAAATAAAAAGTTAAAAACAAAAACAAAACACCACACAACAATTCTCATTAAGAGCCAACTATGTGCAAGGCACTGTATTGCAATAGGTACTCTGGGGATGCATGTGTGATAAATCACTTGTGTCCTCAAGAAATTTATAGTCATAATAATGGTGGAGAAGACATGCCACAAATCCCATGCCAGGCTTATAATTAACACAGTATACAAAATTAATAATAAAAAGGAAGGCAATCTCCATTTTCCTGGTTTTTGTCTCCTTGGGCCCAAAGTCAATGCTAATTACTTTTTCCTTAAATATTTCATCACCCTAAAGATGCCCTGTCTGATTTCAAGAACCTCAGCATTCCTGTGGAGTTTTCAGCTAATTTTATCCTATATTTTTGAGACTTCATTCATCCTACCCTGAGCTCATCCACTTATTTATTCCAGGGAGCTGTTCCAACCCTCATCAAAACAATGTGGTACTGGCATGGAGCTAGGCAAATAAATCAATGGAACAGAGTTGAAAGTCCAGAAATATGCTCACATATCCATGGCCGGTTGATTTTTAATACGGGTGTTAATTACATATATTGGGGAAAGAAGAGTCTCTTCAACAAAAGGTGTTGGGAAAAACTGGATGTCTACATGCAGAAGAATGGAGTTAGACCCCTTACCTCATACCATAGACAAAAATTAACTTAAAATGGATTGAGGAGGGAGCAGATGCAGCTCAGTGGTTGAGCATCTGCCACCCATGTATGAGGTCCCAGGTTCAATCCCCAGTACCTCCTTAAAAAAATGGATTGAGGAACTAAATATGAGCTAAAGTTATAAAACTCTTAGAAAATTAACATAATGGAAAATCTTTGTGACCTGGTATTCATCAGTGGATTCTTAGGTATGACACAAAAAGCACAAGCAAGAAAAGAAATAATAGATAAATTTGATTTCATCAAAATTAAAAACTTTTGTGCATCAAAGAAAATTATTATGAAAGTGAAAAGGCAACCTACACCTAAGAATGGGAGAAAATAGTTGCAACCATATATCAGAAAGCAGTGTAATATCTAGATTACAGAAAGAATTTTTACAGTGCAACAACAAAAAGACAAACATTCCAATTTAAAAATGGACAAGTATTTGAATAGTCATTTCTCCAAAGAAGAAATGCAAATGGCCAATAAACACATGAAAAGATGCTCAATAGTATTAGTCTTTAGGCAAATGCAAATTAAAACCACAATGAGATAACACTTTTTATCCACAAGGGAGGCTATTATTAAAATTGGAAAATAATGTGTGTTCTAGAGGATGCAGAGAAATTGGAACTCTAGTGCATTGTTAGTGGGACTAAAAATTGGTGCAGCCACTATAGGAAGCAATAAAGTGGTTTCCCAAAAAGTTAGATATAGAATGACCACTTGAACCAGCAGTCCCATTTCTAGGTGAAAAAAAGAGTTGCTAACAGATACTTGTACACCAATGTTTGCAGCAATATTATTCACAATAGCCAAAAACTGGGAACAACCCAAGGGCCTATCAACAAATAATGGATAAACAAAGCATGGTACTTAAACCCAGTGGAATATTATTTGGCTGTAAGAAAAATTGAAGAACTTAAAAACATGGAAAACTTGAAGACATTATGCTCAGTGAAATAATCAAGACACCTAAGGCCAAGTATGATATCCATTATAAGAGATGACTAGCAATAGCAAATTTACTGAGAGGGAAAGTAGTTTAACCGTTACCAGGAGTGAGGGGGTATAGAAAGGGATGACGGGGGAGTGTTTGTAAAAATAAGAAGAAAAAACAAAAGCAAAATACCAACTGCTTAGCAACCATAATACCCCTCTTTGTCTTGTAAACTCCTCATAATCACAGGTTCTGGGGATTAGGTCACAGACACCTCTGAAGCACCATAATTTTGATGACAAGAGTGCTCCATAATTATTAGCTACTTATTAGTATTTTAAGTGGTGTGAGAATTTAAAGGTAACACAAACTCATTGGCTATGAAATAATTAACTTTGATTTAATAAAATCTTCCTACTATTTTACAGCTGTCTTGCCCCCACTTCATTCAATAGCAACATTTTTGAGCAGCTCAACTTCATGAAGTCTGTTCAAAGTATTTGATTTGATTTTCACAGAAACAATAGCTATTTTCATACTCATATGGAGCCAGTTATTTGTATAACACTTAATTGAACAGCATAATTACAAGGATGATTGTACCTGGCATAAATGTATGGGGAGAAATACAACTGACTCTTGGTAAACATAACTCAGCTGGTAAAGCACAAGAGTTTGGCTCTAAAGAGGGAGGCTAGCTGGTCACTTACACACAGTAAGCTGTGAATACCCATGGGTGCTTTGCAGAGGGAATGGAGAGTGTCCATTAATATGGTAAATTGGTTGAGTAGAAGTTTTTAAAGATAGCATCTCCTCTCCCACAAACAGTATAATCCAGGCTCTGCAGTAGGCTTGAGTTCAAATACCTCCTCACTTATGAATTACAGGATGGTATGACTATAAGCAAACTAATTAATATCTAAGAAGTTCTGTGCCCTCCACTGTCATAAGAGGATTAAATTACTACCTACCTTAAAGCATAGTGGTAAATAACAAAGTAGGTCTTCCAGGTGAAATTCTTCATTGGGTAAATATTCTATCAATTACGATATTTTGTATACTGTTTCCATTATTTCTCTGAGTAAATTCTTGGACATGAATTGCTGAACCTAACTGTTTGCAAATTTCTCAATTTGATATATAACTGTTAATAAAATGCCTTCCAGATATATACACCGACTTCATTCCTAACCATAACTCAATTTTTTTTAAGATTTATTTATTTATTTATTTATCCCCCCCTTGCTGCTTGTGTTTGCTGTGTCCATTCGCTGTGTGTTTTTTCCGTGTCTGCTTATCTCCTCCTTGCTGTGAGGTCCTGCTGCATCAGCCCACCGCGCTGTGCGGGCCGGCCTGCTCTCACAAGGAGGCCCCGGGAAGCGAACCTGGGGCCTCCGATATGGTAAACAGGAGCTCTATTGATTGAGCCACACCCGCTTCCCCATAACTCAATTTGACATATAGCTGTTTACCAAAATGCCCATTTCCTTAACAAAATTGCTGAGATTTCTTCTAACTTAACACATTGCAATGGAGTTGCTAAAATCAATTTTTAAAAAAATGGTATCTGCAGTTATTCTTTTCATTTCCACTGCTGTAATTATTGCTGTTGTGTTGAATGGCCCCTTTGATGCCATCTTTTTGTAAACTTCTTGTTAATTGCCTGATCTCATTTTAATTGGAATGTTTTTGCTTTCTCCTTGATTTTAAGAACTCCAAATATTAAGACTTGTGTCTTATATGCATACCTTAATTTTTTGTGATTCATATTTTCTCCTTCTATTTTATGTAGGTGCCCTAAAGGTATCTGTCTTAGTTTCTGCACTGCTAAAACAAATACCATACAATGGGTTGGCTTAAACCATGGGAATTTATTGGTTCAGTTTTGAGCCAAGGAGAAGTCCAAAATTGAGGCGTCAGCAAGGCCATGCTTTATTCCTAGAGGCCGTGGGGCTGGTGCCAGGCTCCTTGGTCCTTGACTTTTCCTTCACATGGCAGTGCACATGGCGGCATCTTCTCCTTTCTCTTCCAGGTTCCCTTGACTTGTTTCTGGCTGCTTCCTGTGGCTTCTATGTCCATTTGATTTTCATTCTGCTTATAACAGACTCCAGAATGTGGATTAAGCCCAGCCTGATTCTGGTGGGCCACATCTTAACTGAGGTGACATCTTTAAGAAATCCACACCCACCAGAATGTAGGCCAAGACCAAGAACATGCCCAAACAATTCAATCCACCGAGATGTCTTGGAAAACAATTCCCACATTTCCTCTGGCCTCTGGGAGAATGGTCAATTTTTCATCAAAGAGTTCATCTGAAACAATTATTCCACTTTTTAAGAAACTGCAACTATTTTCAGAAAATTTTTTCTTCTTTACATTCTTCTCACACCTCAGGTACCAAATCAACTTGCATTTGTGATCCCTGACTTGCTTTCACCAATCAATTTCTATTCTTTTTTATTGCATATTTCACTAGGCTTACCTTTATTTAGCAACTGTTACCTTATAGCTTCTTATTATAGCACCTTTGCCTGTTAAAATAACGTCAACAACATTCCTGTCACCTCCGTGCTTCTAATCCCCCTCCTCACAGCCCCTTCACTGATTGAAAAGCAAAGTGGGTTTTTTTTTGTTGGAAGCTTTGAATGAATAATTCATTGGAAAAAATCTTCCATGTTGTGCATGTTCAGAAGGTTGTGCATTTGCCCTGTCAGTCACAACGGATTGGGTAGAACTAAGGGCTATTCATTGTGTACTCGGAGTGTACTGTTGATGGCAGGCTGCTGAGATTGTCAGCTGTGTGCATCCTGACCATCCTTCTTTGACTTTTGTGACAGGAAGATTAAGATTTGGCATTTTATTCTTTTGTTGTCTTAGACTCTATTCCACCTTGCGGTTTCACGTTTTTTTTTTTAAGTTACCGACAGATTCTTGTCCTCATCTCTGCAGACCCTGTGAGATCCTGACCTATAGCATCGTACTCTTGGAGAAGCATGATATAGAGAGGAGAGTGTCACTTTCACATCACAGGCCCTTGGATTTGTGGTCCACATCAACCACTTATCGACCCGGTAGTTCAGACAAGTTGCAAAACATCGACAAGCCTCAGTTCCCTTGTCTGGAATATGGAAGTGGTTATTACCACGTGACCATTTGTTTGTGTGGGTAGGCAGGTGTGTGGATTCATTAAGGACATTTTTTATGGGAGCACCCCAACACTATGCCTAGAGGATGGCAGGTTTCTAGCAAATAATAATTTCTTTCTTTTTTTTTTAAGAAGTCCCCAGGAATGAACCCAAGAAGCAGGTGCTCAACTGCTGAGCTACATCCATTCCCCAATGAGAGTTTGTTTGTTTGTTTGTTTGTTTGTTTTTAGGAAGTACCAGGGCTCAAACCTGGGACCTCATACATGGGAAGCAGGTGTTCAACCACTTGAGCTACATCTGTTCCCCAAAAGTAATATATTTTTCGTGAATTACCTCTTCCCCACTGTTTCCATCATCTCCTTTCTTTTCTCTACTCTGCTGAAAATGCACAAAATACTGAATGAACATGCCACTTTCCTGCCTAATTAGTCCACTCTTTCAGGCATGCTCCCAATCGGTTCCCTATCTTGTACACCACGGACCATTCACATGGACATGTTCTTCACCTTCCCTATATCATGTGATTTCAGTCTCCAGACCCAGCAGCTTCTGTTCTCTGCTTGCATTGTCCATTCCCTTATGTGCAGCTGCTAAAACCCTGGTCCTTTAAGACAGAGTAACATATATTGAACCTCCCCTGAGTTCTTCCCAGACCCTCCATCCTCCCAAACCCCATGCACACCCATTCACTCTCATGACAGGATTATTATTTGGCCTTGTCTCCATCTCCTGGTTATACTATGAGTGCTAAGGGTCCTGTATGTACCTTAATGTCTCCATTGTTTGGCTTATAGAAAATGCCTCAAGGAATACTTGGTGGATAAATGAACGAATGAATGGATGGATGGAGAAAGAATGAAGTATGGAATATTTTAAGAGACAATATTTTAGAAATTAAAAATACTACAAATTTTATGTCTCAATGGCATGGCAAAAGACAGGAGCACCAGTAAACACAAGTTGTATGAAACCAGTTTTCAAAATATGCCAATGAATAATAAGGTGCACTGCTCTTACTGTTTAAATGCACATCTTTCTCCCTTGTCCTGCCTGATTGCTTTCCCCAACAGTTTCCCTCTCCCTTTCGCCTTTTGACTAAATTGGAATTTAGAGGGATTATTTGGAGAATCCCGCCAGAGGCTGGTAACCTGAGCTGTGACTTCTGGAATCCAGCCCGTTTTACTTGCTGGGTCTATAAAATATCCTCACAAATGTTAACTGGTAACTCATCACGGCCTTGTTAACCCTGTCCTTCCTGGCTTAAAGACAGCCAGCAGCTCTGTTCTGCATCTTGTCTTGGAACTTTCACGCCTTTTCTCCTCTAGGGGGCATATCTTGTCTTAACTGGTACTGGTTAAAACTGTTAAGCAGCAAGCCACAGATGATAAAGGCCTTAGGGGATTTTTCTCCTGCAGTTTTTATGTGATGTCCATTGATTTTTTGCCAAGTGTCCCAGCACTTTTTCTATCTCCCTTGGGATGAAAATCTCAAGACTTAGCACAGAATGAGGAGTTCTTTCAGCCCTTCCATGCTAACATGTAATATATTTATGAGTAGAGTCTGAACAGAAGAGGGCCTCAGCCCTTATCCTGAAGAACTCAGTATCAATGAGGCCAACATTTGCTTGCAGAAAAAATGACAGGTACCCACATGAGAACAAGACTGTTTTGTTTTGACTTATGTCTTGAAACAATAAATTAGAACAGGACTAGTTGGGTATGCTATTTGAGAAGAGCTACTGGAATACCCTCCATTTATGGACACTAGGTATATAAGCATGCATGTATGTGTGTATGTATGTGTGCACATGTGCATAATGGCTGTCACTTTGGAGCTTATGATAAACTTAATCTTGTAAGGAAGAAGATGGTTTGATTTTTTTTGTTGTTGCTTAGTTTAACCAATGATAATTATAGTGGTGATAATAGCTACCATTAAACAGAGGGCATATCAATTAATCACAATGAGTACCTTGCATGCAGTATCTTTTTATCAGCAAAACAATCTGAAAAATAAGGAACTATTATCTCTATTTTATAGAAGAGAAGCT
>JAQZBX010010385.1:24856-44658 GCA_029593785.1 Cabassous unicinctus | reverse complement strand
GCTATCCCCACTTGTATAGGAGCTGGGTGTCACCAGAGCCCTTAGGGGTCCCTCAGTGTGGGGTGATATCCACTTAGGTGTTCTATGAGATCCTACTGAGGTATGCATAAGTATTACCTCTGGGATGACCTCCCGACTCTCTTTGAAGTCTCTTAGCCATGTGAACTCATTTCTCTTTACCTTTTCCCCCGTTTATTCATTTTAAACGAGGGTTTCCACACTGTTTCAATCCTTCTATGCCCCGCCTCTTACTTCCGCCATTATTCCCAGGTATGGCAGCACTTCACCTTAGATGCATCTCTACAATTAGCCTCCTGCCCCTGCCTTTCCCTGAGCCCACTACTCTCTGCAAGAGTCAGCCTGGCATTCGAACATGCACCTCCTGGAAGTGTGAGGAAGTTACCCCCATGGAGCAACCCTTGACCAGGGGGACTAAAAATCTTAACGTCCTTACTAGTACTGAGATTTCCTTTGGCGACTTCAATGACTGTTCCTCCACTATTTTAACTGTTGTAACAGCTAGAGAAAAAAGTACTCATGTACAAAATTAAATAATCTTGGTTCCAATTTCATCCCAACCTCAATGGATTCAGCTTAAATCCAAATGGGCATCTCTCTCTTTCTCGCTCTAACCTGTGTGTGTGTATGCCCGCGCTTTTCTTTGCATCTTTCATTCTCTCTTAATATTTAAGTAATTACTATTTAATATTAAAGATAGCTTTAATATTTGCCTTCAGAAATTCATCGCATTTTGTATATTGCTTTCTAAAACTAATGCAGAGAGATACCGGTTCCACCAAACCTAATCAAGCCAAGCTGCCAAGAGATGCATTCGGCTTTTTGCTGGTGGTAGAACAGGCGATGGGTTCCAAGGAGAAAAAAAATGCTTTGGTCTGGATTTAAGTTTCTGTCCAGGCAAGAATATTGTCGAGTACAGTTTTGTTTTGTTTTTTAATCCAAGCATGTGTCATCTTACCAGTTGCATACAAGTGGGTGTCCTAAAATGATTCTAATTGTGAGCATTCTGGTAAACTAAAAGGTAGCAGTCTAATTTATACTAATGTTTGAGTAAATTCAATCAAGCTGCTCCATTCAGTCTTCATAGGCATATTTTCACCTTTACACTTTTTTTCTCTACTTTTTCTCCACTTCATTTTTCCTCTATATCTTTCTACCTCCTTTCCTATCAAAATCTTCCTTATCCTTCAAATTCCAACTTAAATCTGTTTCTCCTTGCACCTTCCCCAAACTACTCTTACAGCTAACTTTCCTGCATTGAAATCCATAATACATGCTGTTACTCTGAAAAATGTGTGCATTTTCTCTTAGCCTTACAAAATGTCACTTGCTCATTCCTGAAGACTTGATGCACAACTATCTCTCTGTATTCACTGAGAAATTCAACACTTCAACTTTGTGTGACAGAATTTTATTTTTTACAAATACTGTGTAATATGAAGTTTTCAGCAATTCAGATTAACCTCAGATTATTCAATGCTAATTCTAACTCAGACGATTTCTTCAATTCACTGCTTTCTTCATGCATATTTAGCTTTTAGAATTTGAGTCGTGAAAGGTGACCTGTCCCAGTGGATTAAGATCAGCAAACATAAATTCAGACACTTATCTCTCTATATATATTCAAACATAAACCTACTAACTTTGAATAGGGAATAGATTGCTACTTAAAACAGAAATACAGAAGGTAGAATTTAAAGAAGTAAAAAAAAATAAAAAAAAGTTAATGCATACAATGTTTTTCTAGAAAATATTTTTTAAAACTCAGCTGAAGAAAAAAATCAGCAAGCTATGTTCTATATTAAATGCTGCAGTAAGTTCATTCTTGAAGATGAGTTTTGTGGTTTTATTATCATTTATTATAATCAGAGGGAATGGTATCATTTGAAAACAAAATGGATTGCCATGTGATTCGATAATTGCTCTGCCACCAGATCAATGGCATGCCACACAAATAAAAAAACATACATGGCATGCTTTGTAATGTATTATTGAAATAAAATTCTCAAAGTAAAATTGATTATATTTTTTTAAAATAAAGTTTAAATACAATTGGGGTTACATAATATAAGTAAGAGAATACCTGGATTACATTGCGATTTTGGATTCAGTTCCATTGTCTAGAATCTGATGCTCTTATTTTAGTAAATCTTTAAATTACAGAAAGGAAACTTTTACTTCATAAATAACATGGAACTGCACTAGAGTTCTACAATCACAAAAGTCATTTGATTCTTAGAGTTAGCAAATTTTGGAGTAATTTGAAAGCCACAAAATCCTCACTCGAGTTTTTAGTAAGAAACTATGAAGGGCTCTGCCTATAATTTAATACACTGGAGTGAATTGACCTGAGAATGGCAAGGAGGCATAACTAAAATATTAATTCAATCTGGAAAAAAAAGCATCTATTTATACTATGATACTTTCAGAAGCAAACTAAAGTTGGATTTAAATGATCTGAAGTTTTGACCACGTTTAGACACACATATGACTCATTTCCATTGCATGAAGAGTACTCACTTTGCTCAGTCTGCAAACCTGTCCTTTCAGGGGCCAGAGAGAAAATAGGGTGCTCTTGGCAGGTGGTCTGTGCTGCAGCTCCTCAGCTCTGCCGACGTAGCACAAACCAGCCCTAGACAATGCTGTGTGCCAATAAAATACTACTTATGAACAACGAAATCTGAATTTCCATATAATTTTCCCGTCTTGAAATATTCTTCTTTTTCAACCATTTGGAAATGTTAAAAAACAGTCTTAGCTGGCCTGCTATACAAAGAAAAGTGGTAAACTGGGTTTGGCCCACAAATTTTGTTTACCAACCTCGAGTGCAGGGCATGCCAAATAAAATTATGTTTATTCTTGCAAAGGTCATGAAATAGGACATATTGCCTTCTTTGGCCAAATTGATTACACTTTGTTTAATAGATGGAGCAATGTATTTTGTTAAAATAATCTAGTTTCAACTTGCAGTATTTTTCTTCACCAGAAAGTAGCAATACAAATATGAAGATTAATGCAAATTGGCACAGTTGCTATGAATTGTCACGGCAGAGGGTACTGTTCTCCTGGAACAGATGTTGAAGTTGGGTTATAATGGCTATCAAACGGGACAGTCACTAGTTCACTCCAGGACCTACTCTCCCACCCCCAACACTACATTTGATCTCAACAGCCTTGCCCACTAATTCCACTCGCCAGTGGTTAGGGAGTCAACACTTAGGAAATAACATTTCTGAAAAATTTCCCTCTATTGGATATGCTTTGTGGTTATCTTAAATCAGTACAGTTTTCTAGACTTTCTCACAGCCTCTTCATCATCAATCATTTGGAAGCTTTCGGGAAATATTGAAACTGTCACCTGCAAATTTATTTTAACTTCTTAGCAACTAGAAAGTCTGTCCTCAAAGACACTTATGCCTGCATACCAGCCACCCGCACCCATCCCCAGCCCCCAGCTTGTGAGTGGCAGCTTCATTTCACTCAAGCTCTTTTTATGCCTTTGCAAGCACAAAAACTCACTGCTTGGATTTTTTCCCTTTTTCTTTCTGACTTATATAACTTGCTCAATTAAAAAAAGAATGTTTTCTGCTGTTCTCTAAGGTTGCTTTGAAAACGGTTGCTCCTTGTGTTTTGGAAAGCAACCTGTCTAGCAGGATAAAAGGGGGGCACTGTGGTAGGACAGGGTGATCTGTGGATGTCTCTAATCTCTTGGCTTCTTTTCCTTAGTTTTGTTCAATGATTACTTAAAGACTCACTGAAATCTCCTTCCTGTCCAACTCCACATCTCAAATGACTGCTCCTTTGGTTTGTGTGCAGAGAGAAAACTTTCTGGCATGTACCAGAATTCTGTAGATTCGGCCAGATGGCCATCAGGCAGAATTTTGCAAGGACAGCTAAGTTGAAGGAGAATTTTAACTGGGTGACACAAAGTCCAGCGGAAACATTCTATATTTCTCAGAGTCTTTTGTGTGAGACTTGGATCTAGATTCTAACAAGGAACCAAGACAGGCTAAAATGAAGAATAAAATTTAAGGTTCTTTCAAATTAGCTCATGGAACATCAGAGCTGTTATATTAGTCTTTACGAGACACGTAGTCACGTAGAGAAGGCCCTGCCGTCTTCTAGTGCCATGGTTCTCAATTGCTGTTGCACGACATTGTGAATGCAATTAACAGCACTGAAGCATTTGTCTGACAATGATTAAAAGAGGGAAATGTTAGATTGTATATGTGATAACTGAATAAAATTTAAAAAATGAAATCCACGGAACTACACTCCACAGTGAACCCTAAAGTAAAGCACAGATTTAATTAATAGCACAGTTATAAAAATATACTATCACTAATTGTAACAAAGGTTCCACACCAATGCAAGGTGCTGGTGGTGGGGTGGTGTATAGGAATCCTGTGTTTTATTTCATTATTTTTTTAAGAGGCACTGGGGATTGAAATCATGACCTCAGACATGGGAAGCAGGCGCTCAGCCACTGAGCTACATTCTGTATTTTATGCATGATTGTTCTGTAAACCCCCAAATTCTTTAATAAAGGGAGGGGGAAAGAATCAACTGGGAAACTTTTAAAAAGCCCCTCTTATGGCTAATTGAATCAAATCTCTGGGGGAAGCTCCTAGGCATAGGCATTTCTAAAAGATCCCCAGGTGATTCCAATATGCAGCTTAGGTATCCATTTTTTTTGGATGAAAAAACTGAGTCCTGGTGTTCAAAGGGATTTAAGAGGTCTGTCCATGGGTTTTACTTCTCTGCACTATAAAAAGCTGCTTATAGAATAAGAGTAAATTAAATTACCTCACATCAAAACTGAGGCTCAGGATATTTTAAATTTTCCCTAAAGAAGCAATCAGCTCCTTTAGTAGGGCACTAAACTCCAAATGAGCAGACTCATGTTAGAATCGCTGTCACTTACGGGTTGTGCACATAACTCACCTCCCTGAGTCTCTTTTATTAACCTTTGATAAAGTAATCACAATCACATTCAATCTCACTTGGGTTTTAAGTCCAACTTGGATAAGACGTGTGAAAGCTGAACAGAAGGAAGGAGCTTCGTTACTTGCTCCCAGTTCAGCTTCCCCCCCACCAATGAGCTCCACCATCAGCCAGTGCTTGTGTCTTCCCCTAAGTCAAGTATATTACCCATTATAATATTACGAATTATAGCTTCTCTCTTTAGAATTA
Organism: Cabassous unicinctus; assembly: GCA_029593785.1. Lineage (NCBI taxonomy): Eukaryota > Metazoa > Chordata > Mammalia > Cingulata > Chlamyphoridae > Cabassous > Cabassous unicinctus. Next base: position 39,447 of record JAQZBX010010385.1, on the reverse strand, counting down.
AAATTTCTCAGTAGAATGAAGAGCTATTCTGTCTGTAGAGGCAAGGCAAAGAGCCCTTCACCCAGGTCTTTCTGGGTTGTATTGTTCTTCTTCTCAATCCAGGCAACTCCTCTCCAGGGCCCAGGGCCATTTCCAAACCATCTTATTGGTAACATGATGATGTGAAGACAAATCTAAAGACAGATACTGAAACTTCTTTGGTTCCCTATTGATAAGTCTTTTATGTTATCTAATAAATTCACTGGGACAAAAAAAAAATGTCAAACCCATTCCTTTTGTGGGAAAAATAGCTATTTTTGTTAGTAAATGTATCGCATTTAAATTAGTGTCACAGCCAAAGAGTCTAAAGCAGAATCTAAGTCTCAAGGCTGCCTGTGATGAAACTCTGTTTTCCCCAGCAGAGCTGCTCATTTGAAACAGATGAAATAGCATAACAATGTTGTTCTCTGAACATTAGCTCTGGAAATTCTGGCATTTAATATTCTACCCCTGTGAAGAGTCCTGACCCGTGATAGAAATCTGATGCTCTAATCACAGTGAAATTGGCCCAAAGATGGAGCTCTTCGTGGAGGATGTACCTATGACGATTCAGTGAGTCTGTGTAAATGTCTGTCTATCCCTAACACCTTCATGATGGTGGAAAACCCTATAAATACAGCAAGCACAGGGCATAGTATAGAATCGCATCCTCAAGGCCTACAGAGTCCCTGGGAGCTACGTCTGCCCCAGGCACAGTATGAATTTCTGGTAAACAAGATCCATCAAAGGGAAGGCCTTCTCGGCTTCGGAGCATTTTTCACTGAAACACTGGGTTCAGTGCCAGGGAGAGGTTGAGCACTTTGTGGGGGAGTAGTAAATGTTAATTGAAAAATGTTGCTGGCAGTGTAACCTGAAGAGCAGAACCTGGCTGTGCCTGCCAAGAAGAACAAGGGGAGTTATTAATGACATTATAATTTTGTACTTACTCAGCCTCCATCAACTCCTGAAAGGAAACTGCATGAGCTGAATACATTAAATAGGAGCATGTTTCTGATGATGCTTGTGATCCAAAGTCGCTAAAGGAAGAGTTTCTGCTAAAAGGAGACAACGTTGAGGTCCTTCAAATAGTCTTTCCTTCTGATGTCGAAACGAATGCTATTTAACTTCTTTGTAAAATAAACAAAACCTATATCTAATGAATAAAGATCATGCCTTAAAATTTTGTGGGAGTTTAAATTTTTCTTTTTGAGTAATTTGATTCTCGTAAATTTGTGTGATTATAGACTGGGAAGGAATTGTTAACTGAACTAATATTAAGATGAAACTGAGGCTCATTTATCTATTTAATATATTTGTAGAGCACTAACTATGTACAAAGCACTCTTCTAGGAGCTCAAGATACACGAGTGAGCAAGACAGGCTCAGTCCTAACTCTCCCCAAAGGTACAGTTGAGTGGAGAAGAAAATTAAGCCATTTCACTAATTAATGCCAAGGATAGGACTGTATTAACTAACCGTGGGTTTTTTCAACCACACCGTCAAACGCTGTTCCAAAGTTTCCCTGCAGTTCATTACTACACTCCATCTTCCAACATCCTAAAGCCCATCCATGGGATGACTTCTGATTTAAGTCTACTGAACTCTTCCAACTTCACTGGAGGGTATGATTGATGTCTCAGAACAAGAGAAAGAAAAGAGAGTGGAAAGAGCCTTGGTCAGTCTTCATAAAACAATGAAAGAACATGCTCGACTATAGCTTACAAGTCCTTCTCAAAGTAAATATTTTAAACGTTTTACAAATAGTGAGGCTATTACAGGGGAATGAATGGTAGAGTCCTGGATGATGGAGAATGGCAGGAAAAAAGTCATGGGAATTATTGCTTCTGGACGTCCATTAGTGTGTCACTGTGCTGAAACCATGGCCATGCTACTTACCTTGTCACATGAGCAAAGGCAAGAGAAAGTTCAAGCTGGAAGTCAGAACCGGAAGCTCTGTTCTTAAAATCACTCTGCTTTCTGTGGAATTTAGGACAGAAGTATCAAAGGGGAAATTGATGCCATCCTTAAAGGCAGGATTATTGTTCTAAACAAAGGAGAAATTGCTTGTATATAAACAAACACACCACATCTCCACAAAAGACATTGGGTACATGAGTCAGTACCACAAAGCATATCTTAAAACACACACACGAATCATCAATTCCACACAAAAAAAAGTATTATTTTCTCAGCAATTTAGAAAATCAAAATAATAGCATATGAACAAAGGAATTGGTATGTCCTCTATGCATCCTTGCTTTTCTTAATACATTTTGTATAACAGCATATATCTTCTGCCCTAAAAATAATTTGCTCTAACTCTAGTACAACAATAGTACATTCTTGTACAAATGAAATCATGCTTTGATTTAGTTGAGAGTTTTTGTTTTCATAGGTGCTTGAAGTTAAGTTGATAATTGAAACATAAAATATTAGCATTCTAATTGAAATAAATGAAGATATGAAGTTTAACAAACAAAACATTTTTTGGAACAGTTGGTCAAAAGCCCTTTGAAAACAGTTGGGTTTTCAGAGCAACCCTAGGTCAGGATGCATCAGTTCTCTAAGATTTGATTCAATTTCTCTAAGATTTGAATCAAGATCTATCTACCCTGAAAATTTAGCTTCTCAAAACTGCTGCATTTAATTGCATTAAAAGAGATTTTCAAGCCAGGTGTTGAGGCTTCACTTGGATGGCTGATAAAACCATTACCCTAGCTTCCTATATTTTACTTGCCAGAATGTTCACTAATTGGAAATCTACTCATGACTTTTCCTTTATTGACAGGCTCTGGCCCATTGAAATGGGAAAGAAGGAAATAGGAAGCCTGTCAACACATAGGCCAAATCTGGAGTTTTCCTTCATGTGGCAGTTTGAATTGACCTTATGTCTCTGGGCTAACTAGATCTATAACTCTAATTGAGTCAGCCTCTCAGCCTGGAAAAAGTAGAATCCATTAATTATTTGTGGAAGTTCTAATTACAAAATCTAAATTGTGATCTAAAGCTGCTCTTGTACTCTGTCTTCAACAGTATAATTACTTACGCTCAGCTCAGTGGATACTAATAACTCGAATCAACAAACATTTATCCAGGGACCATCAGTGTGTCAGGCCCATGAAGGGAGCTATAGACCTAGCCAAGATTTCTTGATCTATTATTCAACCAAGCACCATGCCATTTTCATCTTTCCATTTACATCAGTGATGTTGGTTTACATTTTGGGGGAAAGGATATTTCCAGTTTGGAGAATGTAAACACCTAGAAGTCAGAAGCTTTCTGTTTTCTTCACTCCTTTATCTCAGAACCCAACAGAGTAACAAATTGTCATAGACATGTGCCATAACTGAAATTTTTCAATACGTTGAACTATCATGTTGTGCTTATGCTAGATTTATTTCAGCCCTCTCTATGCGTCACTCTCCCACTCTGGTTTGTGAAAATAAGCTCTAGATCACAGTTCCTCTCTCTCTCTTAGTTCAGTGATAAAAGAAAATTGTAATTCCCAAGAGTAAAATTCGTATAATAGAACTATTGTTTGATTCAGGAGGAAAGAGGTTTTACAAAGTTTATTTTCTACATTCAAGTCGAGAAAAGAACGTAAGTCCAAGGAGTATCTGCCTTTTCCTTCTGCCACTTCATTGCCCCAAGGAACTCAGATGGGACAGGAGCAATGAGAAGATAACGGTGATTGAGGAAAATTCTGGAAGAAAAACTGAAATCAGTATTATAATGGGTAATGTATTTTGAAAGGAATCAATGTGGAAGGAGAATAGTGACACATGTACACAAGCATTTTGCTAAGGAATCCAATCATGAAATTCAAGGAAAGACATGCCACTCTTAAGTGAGCAAACGCCAGATGGACAGGCTAGGGGCAAGTTAGCTGGAATTACTGCCAAGTCAAAGTAAGCAGGCATGCCAGTGTTACTCCAGAGAGCCTAAAGAAAGCAGAAAGTATTAGAAAACGTCCCTTCTAACTCAGAGCTCTAACTCATAACTCTTTCTGGTTCTAAAATGGCTGATAGGGGTCACTCGATGAAAAGTATGAACGCTTAGCCTATTCAAGGCCCATGCCAAATTCTTCCCAGAATGTTCTGTTCTATTCCAGTTCACCCCCACTCCATGACTTAGAAGCAGATTAGAGATGGGAGAAGATCATGAGGTATCTGTGGAAATTACCAGTAAATGGAATTCTGCTTCTAGCATCAACATGATAGAAAACTGACAAACATCGGGAGTAGAGTCATTTCTAGTGAGATTTTTCCCCTGAAAAGACTGTGGACTTGTTCCTCCCCAGGGGAAGGAGGGTGAGGAACCAATGGCCATAATCCCAGGAGAATAATAGGAGTGGGATTCTTCCCCAGCATATGGGGAGAAGGAAGTCTCAAAGCAATGTTGTGTCTAAGGAATCCAGATTCATCTTAGGCATGTATCGTGCAAGGGGCTTACACCAGGTGAGTAAAGAAAATTTTCTGCCCCTACTATTCATTCACAGACATTTGAAAGAGCAAAAGTTAGGTCAGAAAAGGAAGTCCTACTTCATAGAGTAGGAAATAAACGCAATAAAATGTGATAGGTAGTAAAAGTTGATCATTTAAATGTATTTAACAGAGTTTTATATTTGTTTCTGGAAAACAGATACGTGACAGGCTAATTGGAGAAACTACAGTTAGACTTGTTTCTGGTACAGTTTGGGGTTGATTCTAAACCAGTCCCTTCCTATCACCATCAGAGACAGAACCCTTGATAGAATGTGCTGTGCATGTAACCTGGGATGCAAACGTCATATTCTCATGAGTACTCCACATGTACAGAGGCAAATTTGGGCTTGAAACTTTTTTGTCATCTAAATTTGAGTAAGGTGCTTAACTCAGCATTGACTTACCATCCCGTACCTTGCCTTAATACGTGACATACTGCTTTGAAATCTTCTGGCTCTGATCTCTCACCAGACTGAAAGTCTCTTCCAGGCAAGAGGGGCACATCTCACTTGAGAACCAGTCTGCCCCCAGTGCCTTCCACAGTGCTTGGCAAAAAAAAATAAATGAAATGAAATGTAAAGAAATGTATGTTGACTCAATGTTGACATTGAGAAGATTTTATGGTGAAAAAGGTAATTATGGAAATAGTTAACATTATATAGCATTTCCTCTAGAAATAGAAAGATATTCTATGAAATTTAAAAGGTCCCTATAATTCTTAAGATATTTTATTTCATCCATAAAGCCCAATATAATTTTTATCTTTAGCTAGGAGAAACTGTGAAAGGTATAACTTCGATCACAAAAAGTATTAAGTATAACAAAATGTTTTTAGTGCTTGTCTCTTTAGGTTAAGTTTATGGTAGTTTCTGATTTACTTTTTATATATTTCAGCATTCTTTAGACTTTTAGAAATAAATATGTAATGGTATAATGAGGAAAACACAGTTAATGATATGAAAATAAATAAAGGGAAGAACATATCAAAAGGAATAGAAAACCCTAAAAGGCAATAAAATATCGCATTAGCAGGTTTTTTCACTAAAATATAAATCAAGGTCACATTTGGAGTTTTCCTATTAAAGACACAGTTACATATGCTAATTTGTAACTAGAAATGTGTTAATGCCAAATGAGTTTATTCCGAGTTTAGAGGACAACTCTATATTGATTGAATAACCCTTGTTGCACCATAAGTCTAAAATTTCAGGCTTTAAAAACTAATGGGACTTATTTGCTCTGCCAAATTACTGGTTTATTCATGATTCATATTTTCTCCTAACAAGTGCTATTGAATTCTCCACAGGGGAAGGAAAATACCTTCCAAAAAATCTCTCTGCCTGAAAATACTCAGAAAAAAATCTCAATAAGCTGCTTTCTGTTTCCTAGAAAAGTCCCAGGTCAGCATGGTAGCTAAATTATAAAAGATTGCATAATTCTTGAATGCAAACAGTCTTCATAAACACATGGCTTGTATAAGTCAAGATCTACAGGAACTAATTGCATTACCTTTGGTCCTGAAAAATTTTGGACAGCTACTGTTGCAGCAACTAATTGAATGCCAAAATATTTCAATATTAGCAGGTGTTATTCTCTAAAAGGGATAAAGAGGGAATGCTCATCAACAGTTTTAACAAATGAAATGTGAAATTAAGTCCTCATGGATCTTAATGAAATCTCTCTGACTCAAAACTTAGGAGCATTGAGGATATTCCTATTTCAACTTCCTACAAGTTATTCTAAAATATAATTCTCTCCAACATGAGGTACTACTGAGTACTGCTAATGGTTGTACCTACAGTACACACACACTCACACTAAACTACAAATAAAGCAAAGCTCAATTATCCAGGTATTTTGCTTACGTTATAGTAACAGACACCCACGTATTTCAAATGCATAATGTTAAATATTTTTGCATTTGCAAATTCTTCGAAATGTCAGTTCTTGTCTTTTTAGAATAAGGACAATGATCATAGTTGTTTTAGCTGCTGATAGGGTTTGTGAGAGCATCAGTATGTAGCAGAGCTTGGTAACCTTACTGTACATTATAAAGGTTCTCTCTCATACAGCTAGCTTATGTTATACAATGAATATTACAGCTGTGAATTGTAGTAGAGAAGAGCATAAACCCTATAATAAACAGCAAAGATTTATGGCTTTAAATTCTGCCTCTGCCACTGTTATTCTTAAGTAAATTATTTAACCTCATTGAACCTAAGTTTATTCACCTATAAAAGAAATGATAATAATGTGTATCTCATAAGTCTGTTATGAAGATTAAGAAAATCAATTAAACTGCTTAAAGCAATGCCTAGCACAACGTAAGCTAAGATTATTACGCTAAAAAAATAACATTTATCCTCATTTAATTTGTTTTAATGGTAGATTTTAGTGGTAAGACCATCACCTCTTTACATATGAGGTAATAGAGGCTCAGAAGGTTACAACACAGCACTCAGACCTATGTTTCTTAATTCCAAACACAACCCAACACTATGCTAGAGTGAGTCTTGTAAAAAACTTGGCCACAGCCCAGTTTTATTTCTTAATCTGTTAATATCTAAGGTTTTAGTTAAAAGAACATTGGATAGTCCTTTTAAAATGCAAAATGTATCTGGAAGATATTGACAATAAGCATTATAAATATAAACCCTTTCATCACAACTGAGCAAGGAGGGCTTCACTTTGATTAGTTCTAGAACATAAAGACCGGGTTCACTCCTGCACGAAGAAATTGAATCATAATAGGGAAGAGTGTTAACAAGGCATAGCCTGGAGCATGTGAGAGGCTAGCTAAGGGAACAGTGCAGGGTGGTAGGCTCTGAAAAGGGGAAGATGTGAACTTTACTAACCCCACATTCCGCCTCTAGTGAGTCTTGCCTGCCATAGATAGACATCAGGTGGGGACATATGCCAAGGCTCTAGTGGTGCGGGCAGCTGCTGTGGCTGTAAATCCTGTCTCCTGTGCAGCCTGACCTCATCTGTGGATGTAATTGGAAATTCCTAATGCTCGCCTCCAATTATTGCTTCCAGTCTTGGCTTGCTGGTGCTGTTCAACCTCCTGATTCTCATTGTTGTCTCCAAGTACACTCTACTGTCAATGCCTAGGAGCAACATCCCCAAACAAAATTGGATTTATTAAGTTTGCTGCAGGAAAGGATACCTTAGGGGTTTTAGTTCACTTGGTGCTTTGGGCAAGGATTCAAGGAAACAGAGTTCCATCTGGACTGGGAGCTGTCACGGAACAAGGATAAGTTAATGAATGGGTATCCATAGTTTTTGTTTTGTTTTTGTTTTGTTTTTTTATCTAGGAGGCAGGATTAGCAGACTGGGGTAGGGGTCCATGGAGTAAGTAGTGGCTTCTTGTGTTGACCAGGAGAGGGAGATGTTGGGCTTTTCTGTGTTTGTGGTATGATTTTGTTCTCATCCCTATTCAGACATGATGATAAAGCAGACTTGTTTTTTGTCTTGTTGCATTAGCGTTATGGAGAGTCCTCTTATGATGTTGATATTCTATAGAATCATGCTCAACAAAGGAATACAAATGCATGACTGTTAGCAACCAGGCTAGTTCTCTGACTTTTTACTGTGTCACTGTTATGTGACCTCGTTACTATCACATGGAATCCCTTCTTCTCTGGCAATAGGGGAGACCAAGAGGAGTGGTGAGGTGACAAGGGAGGGGGAGGCATGGTTTATTCCTCTGAGGAACATCCCTTTAAGGTGAGGCCAGGAATATCATATTTAAGGAGGGATAAAGACGTGGGTATTAGGCCAGGAGAGTCCTTCATTTCTCTCGAGCACAGCGATTCAGGGAGCAGAGTACAGATTGAACATGGTCCTGTGGTGGGTTGATTTGTCTACCCCAGTTTGTTCTTCGTCTTGATCCACATTCTGGTGGACATTACTTCAGTTAAGGTGTGGCCCAACTGAATCAAGCTGAGCTTTAATCTGGATTATTAGAGTCCTTCATAAGCAGAGTGAAAGTCAGAGAGAAACTATGGGGATCAGGCAGAACCTGGAAGTCAATGGAACCCAGATGAGAAAGGAGAAGATGCTGCCATGTGCATTGCCATGTGACAGAAAAGCCAAGAACCAAGGATCACTGGCAGTCATCCAGCCCCAGAATAACACAGTCTTCTGGGAGAAAGCAGCACCTTTCTGACACTTTGATTTTGGACCTCTCCTATCCTCAAATCCATGGCTAATGAATTCCTGATGTTAAGCCAACACATTGTATGGTATTTATTTTAGCAACAAGGAAACAAAAACAGTCCTTATACCCCTGATAAATAGAGACTAATAGACAAAATAGATACTACTGTGATAATCATATATCACTAAGATTTCACATGCAATCATGTAAAATGTTGAAATTTATTCTCAAGTTCATTAATAGCATAAGATTTGCCTTTATGCAATACTCAAACTAAAACCTTCTTTAAAGTGAACGCAATCTTCCATTTCAAGATGGCTGATCAAGAACTAATTCAGGACTTTCCTCCCTGCCTCCAAACCTGCAGAAAGCCTTAGGAGTTATTTTTGAATAATGTAAATTAAATCAATAAATAAATGAATTTATGAAAATGATACAGAAGTTCTTGGTAGACAGTGTTGATAACTAAAGGGCCCTATTAAATGCCACTCTTAATTTCTTGGGCCATGTTTCAACCAACTGAGAAATAAGACAAAAAGAATCAACAGATATAGAAAAAAATATTGGTTTTATTACTGATAAATACTCTTCTGATGATGTGGCTTAGGCATGTCATAATAATGGCATCCTAATTCTAACCCCAGAATGAAACACATTAACCCACCCCATCACAGGTCTGGAATCCTGGTGACCTTCCACATGGAAACCAGCTTCTTTAACATTTCGAACATAGAGTAGTGAAATACAGCATGTGTTTCCTTCAAGCAGCTGAATCTCAAAAAGAAAAAGAGAAGGGAATGAGCAGAGCTACACATATTCAATTTTTCTCCTTTTGGAAGGAGAGAGTAACAGAACGAGTAGAGTCTGGAAACTGATGAAATATGAATTCAGGAGAAAGAAGATTCTTACACTCCAAATAAACCAAAACTTTTAAATAATATCTGAGACTGAAAACACACACTACAAGCCCAAGGAGTTCCTTAAAAGGTGAAGGAAACCCCAAAGGTACTCCATTATGGGATGGATTTTCACAGGGGTAGCAGCCAGGCTGGCTGACTCTTGCACATCTACCAGACTACAGGGTAGACAGAAGCAAAAGGTCAGTTTTAAAATGGGAGTTTGGGGAAGAAAAGCTAGGCTTGGATACTGGCATTGCTGTGGAGAATCAGAAAGCAGTCCAAACCAGAGAAGTAGCCACCAGTGGATTATATCTATCTCAAGCTTATCCTGTCATCCATTCTTTTTGAAAGCTGTATGGAGCACAAGGCTGAGGAAGTGATTCCAATATCTGCCCCAAGGCAGGCTACAGATGCAAAGGCCGTGCAAGGAATATTAATCTCAAAGATAATTTCAGAATAATGGCCATATTTTTGATGACTGAATACATCATGAAAGAGATAGTGGTTGTGGTGTGGGAATCTAACAAATAGAAGAATTTACACTAGAGGAAACAGAACTAATAAAGTGATCATACAAAGAATTTAAAATAAATTATATTTAATATCTTCAGAGAGATGAAGGAAAGTATTACTTCCATGAAACAGGAAGAAGCAATAATAAAATAATGAGGCAGTTATTAACAACCAAGATTAGTGGCTAAGGGTTCAAATAACCTGGCTTCAGGTAAATATAAAGAGCAAAATGTTAATTAAAAATCTTGGCTCCAACACTCGCTATCCAAGTGCCTTTAGGACAAAGTACTTAGCCAATCAGTGTCTTAGTTTTCTCAACTGTAAAATAAAGATAATCGCAACATCTACCTCAAAGCACTGGTATGAGGATTAAGTTACTTTACACTTTTAGGGCACTTAGAACAATGTTTGAACATAAGTGTTAAATAAAGAAATGCATTAGAAACCCTAAAAACAGCAACCATAATTTTTGGTATCTAAAGCTCTATGGATGAACTGAACACAGAATGAGGACAGATTTAGAGCATATTAGTGAACTGGAAGAATGTAGTAAATAGTTTAGAAAAGGAGATTATGAAAAAACAGGCAAGAAACCACAATGACAAACACATAAAAGCTAATACTCATCCATTAGAAGTGGAGAAGAGAGGGGATAGAAGAGAGAGACAATATTTGAGGAAATAATAGCCACAAATTTCCCATAAGTGAAGAATGTGTTGAGACTTCAAACTGGAGAGCTGCTCTGAATGTCATGTACAATAAATCTTAAAAAAAAAAAAAAATCCTCACCACACTTTAATGAAATTTAAGAACAGAAAAGATAGCAATAAAATTGTAAAGGCTATAAGAAAAAGAGGTTAAAATAATTATTTACTAGAGAAAAAGAAATCGAATTTTCATCAGAACCATTGGAGTAAAGAAGACAGTGAATGGAGGAATATTTTCAAAGTGAACATAAACTGCTTTGAACCTAGAATTTGTATCAAGTCAAACTACATATATTAGATACTATATCCTCAAAATATACCAGAAGTATGTTATTTAGAGGCAGTGAAGTCAATACTAAAATACTCAGCTTCAAGCATTGAAAATGATCCCTTTGGGCAATAGGAATGGGGCAGGCTGGGAGGGAATGATGCTTTTCATCACAAGGATGAAATTATGTTCATGTATTACTTTGATAAAGAGTAAAACTATTTTTCAGATAATCAAACAAAATCAGCACCTTTGGAGTGCCTCTTATGTGGGAGGTGCTGGGCTCAGAAGGATAGTGAGACTCAACTCCTGTCTTCGAAGGGCTCCGTCTGTTGGTGGGAGGCAGGGAGAAACAGTGAGAGGAAATGGCTTTTCCACCAGCAGACCAGAGGTGAAATCCCAGCTCTCTCATTTGTTGGATTCACTTTGGGTGAGTTGACTGAGCTCTCTGAGCCTTAGTTTTCTCATCTGTAAAATGGGGAGGATAAAGTGCCTGCCCCATCAATTCTGTAAATTGCTGAGCACAGCACAAGGCATCTAGGAAGTTTGGTGCACATTGCTCTTCTTGTCATGTACAAGATGCTCAGAAGGATGTTGACCATAATGCTATCTCCAAGTGGTAGCATTTCAGTGGGCTTTTATACTTTGTACGTTGTATTGTTTGATTTATTTTTACAATAAGCATATATCATGTTTATAAAAACAACCCTAAAAATTATGCTCTGAAAAAAATATCAATATTTTAAAATTATTAAAAGGAAATTTCAGAGAATATTTTTAATAAACTCAGAATAAGGAAGGTCTTTATTGACAAGAGGCACACACACAGACACCATAAAGAAAGTTAAGATTCAATATTTCTGAGGGACACAAAACACACCACATATAATTAAATAAAAAGTGGCAGTCTAAGAGTAAATATTTGCAGCATGTATTTTTTAGCTCTTAAAACATCAATTTAAAAAGATACACCAATAAAAATGAGGACAAGAAAAATGAAAACAAATTCATAGACAAGGTAGTATAATTGACCAAGAAATGCATGAAACCATGTTTATCCTCTGTAGCAATCAGTGAAATCTTAACTTAAGCAATAATGATCTATTACATGTCACTCATCAATTGGTAGCTATTTTAAAGTTTGTAAACATCAAACATTGGGAAGGTGTAGGAAACCAGAAGCTGTCATATATTGCATATAGATGGAAGTACAACCACTTTGCAGGGAAATTTGGGAGACCCTCTCTAAACAGAAAATGTGCATCTTCAATGATCGGGCAATGCTGGAGAAAAAGGTGCCCATGAGCACAAAGGGACAGGTGCAGCAGTAGCCTTTGCAACTTTATTAACAATGTTGAAAAAATGAATGTAAATGCCAGTCAGCAGATTGGAGAAATAAAATGAGGCATATTTATATAAAATATTATTACATAGCTATTAAAAAGAATGAATTAGGTCTATAGGTTTTAAAATGGAGAGTCCTCAAAATTATATTGCTTACCAAAAAAAAAAAGATATTTAAATAGTGATACACACAATATGATGACACTTAAGAGAATAAACAACACAGCATTGTATATTTTAAGGGCATATAAATTATTGTAAAGCCATGAAACACACCAAACTCATAACAGTGTGTGTGTGTGTGTGTGTGTGTGTGTGTGTGTATCTGAGGTTGGGAGAAGAAGAATATGATAGTAGAGTTGATGTTTGATGAGGTCTTTAGTTTTATATAGAATTTGTGTATAATTTGGATTATCATAAATTAATTAGAATTAATCCAAAATTGAATAGGAAAAAAGACAAGCTTGTCACAATATTTGTGTTGTTTTTTTAAAAAGAATTACACTGTACTAAAGGAAAGATCACAAAGCATAACTAAAATGCAAAGCGGACAAACTGGTTGAGGAGAATGAAGACAGAGAAAGAAAGGAGGAAGAAGAGGAGGGGAAAGGAAGAAGAGAGAGAAGAAGAGGAAGCGAAGGAAGAAGATGAATAACAAGAGCGAGAGGCTCAGGGATAAGATCAAAAGGAGAAATAAAGAAGTCGTACTAAATAGCAGTCACGCCTATGTATTTAAGAGCAGTAGTCATCCTGGGGGTTCACAGTCTGAAATAAGCAGGCAGAAAAGTCCTCAACTAATGTACAGCGCTTTTCTCTATGCATATCCGTATTTTCGGTCTTATTGCCAGTAAGAATGAAGAAGTGACCAGCCACTCCCATGCGCTCTAAATCACAACTCCTCTCAGTTTCTCCTGCTCCTAGGAGGATCCTTTTCTTTCCCCTGCTTCACCAATTTTCCTTTGCTACAGAATGATCTCACAGCATGCACACCCCTCCTCTGCCATATTACATCATTTTTCACAAACACTTCTTGAACTCACTTTTCCCTCTGTTTCTCCTCATAGCAAAATGTATCAAAAGAGTTTTCTGCATCATCTGCCTCCAGGTCCTTGATCCCCATTTATTTTTAACTCATCGTCTATTTATCTTCCAACCCCACTGTGCCATGGCTGTTGTCAGTCCTTATTAGAGTCCATTTAGCGAAAGCCAGTGGACATGCCTCTGTCCACTTAGCTTCTCTGCAGCCTTCAGGAAAGTTGGTAATTGACATCATGATGATCTTTCCTTTCTTGGCTTCCTTAACCCCACCCTCTGGATTTCTTAATTCTGTGGCTCCACCTTAGTTCCTCCACCTTTATCAGAACTTTTAACTGGACCCTCTTCTCTTCTCTAAACTTACTTTCTCCATAAGTGTTTTCCACTCTCCCGTGCCACTACCATTCCACTACGCATATGCCAACTAAGCCCAGATTCACACCTCTAGCCTTGTCCTCTCTCCACACTATAACTGCCTGCTTAATTCCTTCATCAGATAGCTAACAGGCACTTAGCAAAACTATTGGTTGAAATAATAGCCAATGCACATATTTCCTTTCAATGAATCCTTTTCTCCCTGCAGCTCATTTATCCTTAAAAGTAGATTCTCAGATTGAATCTTATTTTCCCAAAGATGGAAGGCTATAAAAGTACCAAAGGAGGACAAAAAAAATAAATCAAATTTGTGGCTATAAATTCCAAGACAAGGTTCTGAAAGCCTTAGCTTTTAAATGCAAGACTAAATGAAAAAGGGAAGTGTTGTGAATGAATTCCAAAAGCTCAGTCTTGACTATGAAAACTCAGCTTAGAGGACCGAGAGAATAGAGTCTATATCACAAACCGTAGAATAGTAAAGAAAAGCTCAGGAAAGAGAATGATTTTGCTGCCATACAAGAAGGATTAAGGATTACTGTCTTGGCTGGAGGGGGTCCATGTGAAAGGACAGGAAAAGGGGAGAAGAGCTCAGCTCTTCATGGCAGCTCCTGCCTTTCACATGTGCCCTCTCTCCAGATTTACAGGAGTGTAAATCAAAAACGAGATTGAGAATCCAAAACAATAAGAGAGTTGTCCCTGCACCTGACGGAATTCTGGAATGAGGCGCCTCCCGAGTAAGCCATGGTGCTGTTGAGTTCCTTCAGTGGAGTGGAAATGGCAGCTAAGGCA
>JAQZBX010010385.1:0-24756 GCA_029593785.1 Cabassous unicinctus | reverse complement strand
GAACTGTCATGCAAAATGTTAAGATTGTCAAATTTGGGGAAACTTTTATCAGATTTCTTTCTTATATGAGCAAGAAGATTTATCAGGAAAATATGTATCACATAAGAAAGATGTGATCCAGCATTTTGGGATGAATAAAACATGAGACTTCATGTTTTACAGCCTAATGAGTTTTGTGTTGTTTTGTTTTGTGTGTCCCCCATCCCCACCCCGCATGCCCTGAGATGTCTCCCTCGTCTGTTTGCTTGTTGTCTGTTTTTTTCTTTAGGAGGCACTGGGAACCGAGCCCAGGGCCTTGCATGTGGGAGGCAGGCACTCAACTGCTTGAGCCACATCTGTTCCCAGCCTTATGTTTTTAAAATCAGATATTTGATAATTTCTATTCTAAACAATTTCCATCAGAAAGTTGAAGTCCATGAATAATTGCGTTTTACACTGTATAATCAACTATAGTCATGATAGAAAAGTACTTTGTTTTGATCAGCTGTTGGTGAGAACAAAATCCTCCACTTATGAAAATGTATGTCTGGTGCCCAGAAGACTTTTCCACAGACTGGTTTCTGGCTCTGACTTTTCAGACCATGTTTCTCCCCAGGACTCTCCTACTTCTGGGGCATCCTGTAGAGCACATTCATGTCCTCATACAGTTGCTAGCCCTGCAGCTTCTTGTCCCAATACTGTACAAAATGACACTGTAGGTGGGAATAGTCCTTCTGGAAGCAATTCCTAAACCAGGATAGGTAGAAATAACCTATTCATACCCACAAAGTGACTGTAAATCACATAAATATATCCCAGTAAACCCAAACTAAATAGATCCCTAATTTTACTGCCTCTTACCTAGATTCCAAATTATCCTCATTACCCCAACACCCCATGGGCATGAGGGGAAATAGATTGGGAAATCAGAATGAAAAGAAGCGGTACTTCTTAGGTGATTGTGGGCACGATATCTTGACTGTGAAAAGTTTGTAAAAACATATGGTCGTTTGTCCTTGGATGGGACCTGGGTGATTGAGGAGGCCTGAAGCTCAAGCTTCATTGGCTTCACGGTGGGGACCAGTTTGATAGGGAGAGAGCAAGAGAACAGGTAAACATTACATCATCGGAAGATGCCAACCGAAACACAACCACAGGGCAGAAATCTCTTCCCAAATGAGAAGACGTAAATCTGAGTGAATATTTATATGCAAAAGCACTGAATTTTAAACCTGAAAGGACTGTTGATACTATATCAGCAAAATTATATTTTCCATTGTCAGCAGAACTGGCAGCTCCAAAGTTAGACTGTTTAGTTACAGACAAACTTAAAGAGATACACCTTTTGCCACCCAAGTCTGTGGGCTCTTGAAACTATGAAATTATATTAACACCTCCAGTTAAACTTCTCCCCAACGGTGTTCTTTCTCCATGCTTCACCATCTCATCAGATGGCACCACTCTCCTCCAAGCTGCTCAAACCAGAAACTTAGTAGTAATTTTAATTCTTCTCGTCTACTCTCCTATTTTACTGTGCCAAGGATTCTATGACAAATACCACATGCTGGTTGGTTTAAACAGGAACTTACTGTTCACAGTTTGGAAGTCTAGAAGTCCAAAGTCAGGTTATGCTTTCTCCTGTGGGTAGAGTATTGCTGAGACAAACTACATTATCAAGCAGTGGCCTCCCAGACACAGATGGGACTCCCAATAGAGTATAGAAAGCACATTTGGTTCCATGATGAAGCACAAAGATATGGGGAGGTAAATCTCAGGTAATTTTGCCTCTCTGCACCTCAGTTCCTTGGCCATAAAATACGGATATTAGACAAGTTAGTCTCAAAACTATCAGTTTCTTTAACAAAAAGAAATGTTTGTTTTTTCTGATTAAGAAAGCATTAAATTCTCATGGTAGTTTGGAAAATTCAAAAATTGATTAGAAGCAGAGACAACTAATGTCAACCTAGTTTATTTCCTTCTGGTCTTTTTTCCAATACTTTTTAATAACATAGAGAGCACACTGAATTTAGTTCTGCGCCCTGCTTTATTCAATATTATATTATAAATATTTATTATTATAAAAATTCTAAATAAATAATTTTCAATGGCTTAATTAAAAATCATTTCTCATTATTCCATGACTTTCTATGACCAAAGTTCATTTTGTTTTGACAATGAATTGACAAGCAAAAAGGAATTTCTCTCCTCACTTTTACTTAAAAAAAAAAGTGATGGTTCCCTAAGAAAAGTTTGTTTTATCATACCACAATAATAAAAAATAACCTAAACCCTTCTTGTACTCAGTTCCATTGCCCACCTAGTGCTGGGTTGTTTGTTGGATAATTTTCTTGTATTTTTATTTCTTTGAACTTTTCTATCCATGTTATTTTTCATATTTTATTTCTATTTAATTAAATATATGCACAATATCATCACCAAAAGTATATATAGAACCTTATATTTGTTATGCCACACACAACAGAAAATAATTTTACTTACAGGTTATGCCCTCTAAAAATTTATATTCTACAGCATATGTTAAGATTCGGCAAAAAAAAAATTTTCTTATATTGATATTGCTAGAATTTCTTGATCATATTTTGAAATTAGCTTCTTTTTAGTGCTTTTAACATTAAAGGCATATCAAGGAATATGCCATTATTTGAAGTTGCCAGTAATACACATTGATTATTTCCTATGTACAAAAGTCCCAGGTCCTAAAATGTAAATTTCCTTTTTCTCTTAGGACTCCCATATTTGAAAGCTAGATATTGCTAAGCTCTAAAAGCCAGGTCTTTAGAATAAAAGCAAAACAGTGTTATCTATGAACCAAAAACACTCAATCTTTTGAGTTGGATGTTCTGATGCTATTTTAAAAGTCATTTTGTCTAAAGAGATGAATATTTTATGTATTTGCAAACAAAAACCTAAAGCCAAAAATAAGGATAGTTCACACAATTAGAATTGGTTATGTACATCAGAATATTTAATATAGTAATACTTTTCTAGAACACATAAATTCTATTTATTACAAAATACAGAAATCAAAGAAGCAAAATAGGATCTATTTTTATATGTGTCTGATGATGTAAGTGCTATTCAAGTCATAAAGTAAAATTTTCAGAAATCAAATTAACCAGGAAATAGGCAGTTCCAAAAAACATAATCTAAAAACTGTTATGCAGCGTCTCTTGGCCATAATGGAAGAATCTCCCTTTTCATGTCTTTTCCTATGTACAGAGGAGTGGCACCTTAGCTTGTAGCCCTCTTCTCTCCCCGTCTTCCACCTCAACTTCCAATTTCAAAAAGAAGATTCCAAGAGTCTTTTAAAAAATACATACAGTGAAATAAGAGCAATAAGGGAAAAAGTAGGCAACTAAGAAACCAAAAGAGAAGGAAAGGATGAAATTCGTAGGAAGTTAGCACAACAGACATGCATACCCTTAGATTCTCTACACAATTATGAAAAGGAAATACAAATTCTACCCTGAGCTTTCCTAGTACCAAATGCCAGTTATTCAATTCACATTAACTATTTAAAAAGCACATCAGTTGTTTCCAGAGAGCCAAATTTTCCCTGGCTCTGTCTGAAAGACACTTTTCTCATGAATTGTCATTAATGAGATAGGAAATAGGAAGAAAGTAGAAAAGATAAAGAAAGAACAAAAAGGTAAAGAGGATGTGGTTGAAGAAAATAACACTCAAGCAACCAGTCGCTATCTGCTTACACACAGAAGTCAGTTGACAACTGGAAGGAGGTGTCTCTGTTTAGTTTCCTGTAAGCGTCTCCCTGTCTTCTCTTACGAGGCAAAGCAGCCAGCAATCGTCGCTGAAGTTATTAATTCCTTCCCTCTTCTTAGTATTAGCTCTTTGGAAATGTGGCCATTGACCACTTAACATCATTACGAAATCAATGTAGATCAGGGGTTCTTAACCTTTTTTATTCCACCGGACCCCTTTGCCAGTCAAGAAAACCACAGACCCCTTACTAAGTCCACACTATCCTGTGAATTAGTTAATAAACACATCACACCCGCACCAACACGTCCCCACAAGAATAATGTTTTTTAGAACTTCAATTCAAGCTCACAGACTTCTTGTTGAAAACCCCTGAAACAGATAAAATATTTTAGAGCATTTTATAGCCCAGTGAAAAATCCCCTGTTCCCTCCTACACTAAATTAATGGATAACATTACTGAATGTAACAAACGAATAGGTGGTCCTTTTTTATGGTACTATCTAATGAGAGCACAATGACTGCTTTCTGTTTTTGTTTTGTTTTGTTCAGAAATATCCCACCTCACACACACCCCCAGGCACACACACCCCTCAAATATCATAATAGATTGCATAATAAAAGAGAAATTTAGACACTCATTTGACCATTTTCTTGGCTTAATTAACAACCTGAAACCAAGAACAAGTGCTTTTATTTCATTGGATTTGCCCAATTAGTCATGGGTATTAAAAGATGACTCTTGGGAAGTTTTTTCTATTAAAGATGTGGATTTAAAGAAATGTGAGGATAAGTGGACATAAAATTCATGGTAGATGTGAAAAATGGATGTTCCTGAGTACAATGCTGAACATAAAAAAGGAGCTCATTGAATCTTTCCTGAATAGATATCTTTCTTCTTCCATTAGATTAGCAAAAGGGAGAAAGACTCCATTGGGTTTTTTTAAAAAAAGAAAGGGCAGAAAATGAGCCGAAAAAGAGGAGAAAGTCTTATGTACATCCCAGTTGGCTCTCTTGTGGGCTCCTGAAAAAAAGGGAGTTGTAAATGAGAGGGCGTGATGGTGATATAAAACCAATGTGCTGGATTCTAAAATGTGTTCTTCCTCTCGTCAAACTTTGCAGCCATTCTCTCTGGGTCATTGACAGCTTTATTCTGGACTGAGATAGGGCCATCGCAATTCAAAGAAATAACTCAAAAAAAGGGGGTGGGGGCTGCAAAGTCCCCCCAGGTGTACAAGAGTGTGACTTCATTTAGCACAATTTGGTCAAAATAAATGAAGTTTTGGTAAGTAGAAATAATTGGGGAAATGCAGTGATGAATGAGTCTGAAGATAAATAGGAATTATTTTATAGGCACAAAAAAAAAAAAGACATTTACAAACAATAGGTACATATGCAGCCTAGAATAGGTGAGTGGCCAGTGAAAGGGGATCCACAATGCCTCTTCCCCATTTTATTTTCCATAAAATCACTCTAGCAGGTCAATCGTTGAAGGGTCTGAGAAGAACACAATTTTTCATAAAAATAGTTGCATGGCAATTCACTTGGATTCATTTAACAAGTTAGCTACACAATCTCCTAGAACAAACTCATACTAGGAAAATTTCAGTGGAATGGGTAGAAAGAAAATAATAGGCCAATGGCTAGAAGAGAAAACCCATTCCAGTTGGTGCAGTAGGAATGGTCAATGGCAGGAGAGCCTGTGAGTCCTGATGAGACACTCTAAAGACAAACCACATACCCCGGTTCACCTTGGCCACCTTGCCACGAAACACATGGATAGCACACAGTAAGAAACGCAGGTACAAAGTTTGGAGAAATGACTGTGTCGATACCCAGGAGTTCATCTTAGACTCATGGGGTAAGCTGAACAGAGAAGATAAACCTTCCTCCAGGTCACCTCTTCGACTTCACAGCTAACTCTGGTTTGTGTCCTCCTGTGGCTGGTAGTGTGATTTTGCTCATTCATTTAACTTTTGTAGGACAATATTCATGCCACCACATCAGAACTGGGCAGAATGAACAGTTCATATCTGTTCCACTAGATCACCTCTTTTCTTCATATTAAAGCCTTCGAGGCTATGTTGGAGGTGACTGGAATCCCCGAACCTTTCGACTTGTATAATTCTCTTCTACATATTTAGGGAATTCCAGAGCCCCTTTTTATATATTTCTGTGATCCAAAACATGAGTAATTAGGATAAGAATACTGGCTATCTTTAGAGGAAGTCTCCTTGGATAAACTGAGAAAAATTAAACAACATTGCTCCTATAAAATGCCAACTGAAATAGCTTCTATAGGTAAATATGCACTTTTAGTTTCATGATGTAGGACCTTAAATTAATTTTGTTTCACAAACACCTCATTGTAGGGGAGAAAGTGATTTTTAAAAGCTGAAACAAACATAGCTCAAAAAATACCTAGTGCTAAGATAAGCCTGAAGAAAAGGTTAGAAGTATGATGAGTCATAAAACTGACAGTAAGGAACCTAATTATTTAATAGAGGGGAAACACTCTGTTAAAGATAAGATATGGCATGCAAGGTCTACCAGGTAGGAAAATGACTAACACACTAGATCATGCCTTCAGAACATGAAGGTCAACAATCAACGGTGTATCAAAAATGTTAAAACTTCTTTAGCATCAAGGACAGTTATTTCACACCCTTAAAATCACGGTTTTAATTTTATTTTTTGTTTGTTCATTTCTGTACTTTGGGGGATTGCCCCAAATTTTCTTTCTATAGTTGCCATATTTAACGGCTTAGCTAAAATCAAAATGTTTTATCACTTCAAGTTAAATGGCTTTCTTTACCTTTTCCCTTTAAAACTCTTCTAAGAAGTAAAATTTCTAAAGCAAAATAAAATACCCTGAATCTGAAAATGGGGAGCAGACTGGCAGCAATGCAACTTCTGCAATCATAAGCAGAATTTGAGAGCTCAGGAGACAATTCCAACCTGTTAGCTCCGAGGAAGTTTATGAAATTTTCATTAGAACTTTAGTTTCCTGGTGTTTATTGAAACAAACAAATAAAAAAAAAACTTTCCTGCAACACTGAATAAAGGCCCTAAACAAATGAGTGATAATATTATCCCCTCCAACCAACAACGACATTGGCTGAATGAATTGGACTCCTAATTTATTTCTTTTTTTTTTTTTTAAAGATTTATTTATTTATTTATTTATCCCCCCCTTGCTGCTTGTGTTTGCTGTGTCCATTTGCTGTGTGTTTTTTCCATGTCTGCTTATCTCCCCCTTGCTGTGAGGTCTTGCTGCATCAGCCCACCGCGCCGCACGGGCCGGCCTGCCCTCACAAGGAGGCCCGGGAAGCAAACCCAGGGCCTCCCATATGGTAAACGGGAGCTCTATCAATTGAGCCACACCCGCTTCCCTCCTAATTTCATATTACTGAAAACAACAAACACAAACTTAAGTTTTTTAAGAATTTATTTCACCATTTAAATAAAAAGTCCAAGGTAGATCTGGCTTCAGACAGGTCCTTCCAGCAACTACATAACTTATATCATCTCAGGTTTAGATCCTTTGGGGAAAAATAATATCCTCTTTCCTTAGGAACAAAAGCTCATTGGCTCAAGTTGAAACATGAAACCATCACTGATCATGCAATTTGGCCCCAATCACTTTACATTCTCATAGCCTGAAAAAGAAGTCAAGCCCACTGCAAGGCACATGGACTGAGAGTGGGAAACGAGTGGCTCCCCTGAGTGAAATTGAGATACTGTTCCTAAAATTATGGTAAATAGAAGTGGGGTGTCAAAAACAATAGATGTCCAATATTTGCAAGATACTCTTCTGCCACAAGATATAATTTATTATTGGTGTCAGTGTGCCTGCTATCTCTTCTACTTGGTAGTTTTAATTTCTGTGGGATATGAAGATGTGTAACTAATAATATACTCACAATTAAGGTCAAATAAGAGAAAGTAAGCTTTGAATAAGTACTTGAGGTGATCTCCTATGAATGCAGCACATGGGCTTTGCTGCATCTCTATTGCTCATCAGAGGTAGTTTTACTTCTCCTCATCAACCGTCAACTTTCCTCGAGGTTCTGTTCTGAGTCCATTCTCTTATCACTTTACCCATAGTCTCAGTCATTCAGTTACAACTGCAAACTCCTATGCAGGTCTGCTAATAATCTCCAACTGGTATTTGGTGCTCCAGGCCTGTTGTATCAAATTCATATTCATTTGGAGATATACATCCAAAACTCATCTGTAACAATGGGTCCTTTAAAATCTTTCATTTGAGATTTCCACTTCCAGCCAAGTTAGAGTAACAAGAATCATATTTACACTCCTACCTAAAACAACTAGAAAACCAGAAAAAAAAAGTGTTAAACTGTGGTATTCAAGACACTGAGTATCAGTCAATGAAGGACAGGCATCCCTAATAGATGGGGAAAAAACAAGGTGAACTCTAATATTGTCCAAACAAGGTGAACTCTAATATTGTCTGAGAGAACACCTAGCAAAAGACGCAAGGAAGGGGAAACCTAGTTTGAGCCAAGCAGTCTCCCTCTGTTGAAAAGATGGAGCTGGGAAGCCAGGGAGGCCAAGGCAGCTCACGTTTACAGTGCAGAGACTAGAAAGGAGACAGCTGCACAAAGAATCCTGGAGAACTGCAAGGGATCCTCCTCAAGTCTTCAGCTGAGTAGCAATCACCATATATATGTGAGATTACTCTGTGAAGCTGGGAAAAGAACCAACCCAAAAGGCTTAGAAGAAATAACCCTCTGAGCTCACACAGGTCTAGAAATATTTATGGTTTCCTCCAGACAGAATGGAAAATCTTTTAATTTATGAGGCATCAGGTAGAGTAGTCACCAAAGTTTTGTCTCAAGAATTGGAAAAGGGAGAAGATATGGCCCAAGTTGTTGAGTGCCTGCTTCCCACATGAGAGGTCTTGGGTTTGGTTCCGGGTGCCTCCTAGAAACAAAAACAAACAACAAGTGAATAAACGAAAGGCCCAACTTAGGGGAGCCAATGTGGCTCAGTGGTTGAGTGCCAGCTTCCCACATACAAAGTTCAATCCCTGGTCCCGGTTCCTCAAAGAAAAGAGTTGGAAAAATATTGTCCATAGCATAAGCTGCTCTAGCCCTGCCTAACCAAGCTTAAAAATCAAGGCCCAAATGGATCAATCTGTTTCCAAATAACTTAGCTGCATGTTCCAGAATATGTATAAGAATACAATTATATTCAACAAGTTAAAAAACACAGTCTGACATTCAATCAAAAATTAACAAGCTGCAAAGAAGCAGGGAAATGTAACCCATAATGATGGGGGGAGATCAATCAATAGGAATCAACTCTGAAATAGCACAGAGGACGGTTACAACAACTGTATTCTACATTTTTAAAAAGCTAAAAAAAGATTGAACATATTAGGTAAGGATTTTATATTTATATAAAATATAAAAATGACTAAAATTAAACTCCTAAAGATATTACTACAAAGTCTGAGATGAAAAATATACTGATTAGTTGGAATTAATAGCAAATTAGACATTGTAGAAAAAAGACAAATAAACTTGAAGACAAAGCAATCAAAACTGTATAAAATGTAACAAACCAAGAAAAATCTGAACAAAATTAACAAAGTATTAGTAAGCTGTGCCCTAAAATATGTGTAATTGGAGTTGTTGAATGAGAGAGAGTAGACAAAAAAATATTTTAAGAAATAGTAGCTGAAATGTTTTCAAATTAGATAAAAACTATAAACCCACAGATTCAAGAAGACCAAAAGTCCCAGTTTCAAGAAACTGAAGAAAACTATCAACATGCATCAAATAACTTAAAGTCAGTGATAAAGAGAAAAATCTTAAAAGCAGTCTGAAGCAAAAAAGACTCATTATGTACAGAAGGACAAAAATAAGGAAGGCAGCAGATTTCTAGCTGGAACAATGTGAGCTTCAAGAGAGTGGAAAAAATATTTTAAAATACAGAATGTAAAAATAAAATCTGTCAACCTAGATTTCTATTTCCAGCAAAATGTTGTTCAAAAATGAATAAGATAAAAGCTTTTTCAGAAATTCAAGAGATGAAAAGGATCACTACTAGTAGACCTGGACTACAAGAAATATTAAAGGAAGTCCTTGAAGCAGAGGCAAAATAACCAGATAGAAATCTGGATCTTCACAAAGAAGTGAAGAGCACCAGAAATGGTAACATTTTTTCTGATTATTTAATCTATTTAAAGGATAATTGACTGTTTAAAACAAAAATAATTACAAATGCATCATAGGACTTAAACGTATGTAGAAGTAAATAGTGTAGGAACAATAGCACAACGGGCAGGAGGAAATAAATGGAAGTAAACTGTTATAAAGTCTTTATATAATACATGGAGTAGTGAAATATCATTTGGATTTAGTGTGATAAGTTAAAGATGTGTGCTGTAAACAGCAAGCATCTTTTAAAATAACACATTAAAAAAATCATAACTAGGAAGCCAACAAAACAGACAAAATGGAACCATAAGAAATAGTTATTGAAATTAAGGGAAAAAAATATCAGTAAAGGAAAAACACAGGTGGGACAACAAAAAAAAATAACAAGGTGGTAGATTTAAATCCAACCATAGCAAAAATCACATTCAAAGTAAATGGTTTAAACGCTTCAGTTAAACACAGAGTGTGATAATAAAAGAGCATGACCCAAAACTGTGCTGCTTACAATAAAAACATTTTATGAAAAAGACACAAATATGTGTAAAGTAAAAGGATGAAAAAGATATACTGTGCTTATATTTATCAAATTGGGGCACCCACGCTTCCAGGGGGCTTTTCTTGTCTTACTCTTCCTATTCCCCTTGCCTTATGATAGGTTAGGTATCTAATGTCCATACCCCCATAATAATCTGTGTGTTCATATGTGTGTGTTTGCATGTATGTACACATGTATGTATCTATATAGAAGTATATATATATATACATATATATACTCCTGCACTATGACATTGTTCCATAATTTTAACTATATCTATATATCTGAAATTTTCTCATGTATTTATAATTAAAATGAATTATCCACTGTCTACTTCTACTAATTGGCTGTGAGCCCCTGCATCTACCAAACTTTATCACAGTGCCTAGCACATAAAAAGAACTTAATAAACCAGCATGGTGGCTATCATTATGACCATTTTACAGACTGTAAAACTGATAGCTAGAGAAATTATGTATTTAGCCCACAGGCATATGCCTATAAATAGCTAAGCTAGTGCTGGAAAAGAGTCCCTCTATATCCAATCTCAAATGCTTTCCAATAATCCATGTACTTTTTCATTGTTGAGAACTTACCTATATTTCACACTGGTCACTGTCTTAGTCTGCAAAGGCTGCTATGACAAAGATCACACAATGGGTTGGCTTAAACGACAAGCAATTGTTGTCTTATGTTGAAGGCCAGAAGCCCAACATCAAGATCTTGATAAGCCATGGTTTTTACCAGAGTTCGTAGCATTCTGATGCTGGCTTGCCACTATCCTTGGAGTTCCTTGGCTTGCATCTTTGCTTCCTGTCACATGGAGAAGTCCTTGGTCGCCTCCTGTGACTTTCTCTGGCTGACTACATCTGAATCAGGAACACATGTTAAGATTAAGAACATGTCTTTTGTTGGGGTGCCTGATTCAATCTACTGTAGTCCCTTTATCTGACTCTGTCACTGCTCTGCCTTCATCTCCTAGATACACCAAAATGAAGACTGCCACCAACATCTATATTTTCAACCTTGCTCTGGCAGATGCTTTAGCGACCAGCACCCTGCCCTTCCAGAGTGTTAATTACCTGATGGGAACATGGCCATTTGGAACCATCCTCTGCAAGATAGTAATCTCCATAGATTATTACAACATGTTCACCAGCATTTTCACTCTCTGCACTATGAGTGTTGATCGTTACATCGCAGTCTGCCACCCTGTCAAGGCCCTGGATTTCCGTACTCCCCGCAATGCCAAAATTGTCAACGTTTGCAATTGGATCCTCTCTTCAGCCATCGGTCTGCCTGTGATGTTCATGGCAACAACAAAATACAGGCATGGTGAGTAATGGAGAGAGAGTTTCTGGCTCCATCATTGGTGATGTCATAAAGCCAAGAATTTATGGAGTGGTCCAATGTCTTAGCAAATTGTAATTTCAATCATTTTTTTCCTAGCAAAATGCCTTTGAATATTTCAAGCCATGAATTTTTTCTCTGTAATTTTAAGCCTACCAAACATTTTGAAGAGACCTTATAGTCCATTTGTTCCTGATTTCTCTGCACTAACATGATCAAAATGGTGTGTAAATAAGAACATAGCTCTCTCGAGAGTAATTAGAATTTAAACCCAAAGATTATTGTGTTCAGTCTTGTTTTAAACTTCAAGTGGCTCAATACAAGACAAATTTCTCTTTTTAGACCTCATCAGATTGATGAAGTGAAGTGAAAATATCCATTAGCTGGAAACTTTATAGATTTTAGACAGGGGTTATATTTTTTATAGCAACATAAACCCCACAGAGGTTCTTGTTCATGGTGAGAGGTTCATAATGGTTGACTGAATAAAAGTTAAATGTGATCAAAGTGGACAGCTAAATGGAAAATTTAGAAAAATTAAAAGTAGCATTCCCTGATAATCATCAGAGAGCTGAGTTTCTTCCACAACTTCTTTAAACCTCTCCTTACTGGCTTGTGTAGTAATAGCCTTGAATTAGCTCTGGTCAAGGATGTAAATTAGGAAGCAAATTGTCAGTTTCAGTATCTAATGACATAATGGAATGCTGCTGATAATCCTCTTTATAATCCTTTGCTTCCAGGTTCCATAGACTGTACGTTAACATTCTCTCACCCAACATGGTACTGGGAAAATCTGCTGAAAATCTGTGTCTTCATCTTTGCCTTCATCATGCCCGTCCTCATTATTACCGTGTGTTACGGGCTGATGATCCTACGTCTCAAGAGTGTCCGAATGCTCTCTGGCTCCAAAGAAAAGGACAGGAACCTGCGAAGGATCACCAGGATGGTGCTGGTGGTCGTGGCTGTGTTCATCGTCTGCTGGACCCCCATTCACATTTACGTCATCATCAAAGCCTTGATTACCATCCCGGAAACTACGTTCCAGACAGTCTCCTGGCACTTCTGCATTGCTCTAGGTTATACAAACAGTTGCCTGAACCCAGTCCTTTATGCATTTCTGGATGAAAACTTCAAACGATGCTTCAGAGAGTTCTGTATCCCAACTTCCTCCACCATTGAGCAACAAAACTCTACTCGAATTCGTCAAAACACTAGAGACCATCCTTCCACAGCCAATACGGTAGACAGAACGAACCATCAGGTATGCAGTTTCTAGATTTAGGTTTACCTACTGGGGAGGACATAAAAATTATAGAGCTTATTACCAATTTAAGGCTTTAATTTTTAAAAGGGGATCTAATACCTAGAAGGTTGAGGTTCAGCATTAGAATGAAGAAAGGAGGGGAGAAATTTGTGATCTTAGTGTCAGAGAGGAGCTTTGAAATGTAAATTGAGCTCTATATTTTTTACTATGAATTCATCTAGTTATAGAGATATACCAACTGAAATTCATCAAGCTGTTGAAAATCACTATCTTCACTATCTTCTCTCCTATGCAAAATTAATTATTTTATCACTTGTGGGAGTGATCCTGATCTATACTTCTTCTCACTTTTCTCCAGAGATGCTATGTATTTTATGCATATCATTCCAAGATTCCCATCACTTCTCTCAAAAGCCACTCTTGCCCTGGTTCTGAGGTTAAAGAGAAAAGCTCAACACCCAGCCTACTGTGGTGATTGAAAATGCTGCTGTCAGATCAGTGTCATGGCAAAAGAGAAAAGAGAAAACTTGGCCATCCCTAGTTTCGTTAAGCCATTGGTTTGTAAATTTTGATACCAGAACTATAGAGCAAACATCAAACATATTAGTTATTAGAATTAAATTAATTGTATAACAATCATCATACCAATCAGGCATAATACCATTTATTAGAAGATATGTTCCTATGCATGGAAGAGTACATGTGGAGCCTGCATGGGAGATTCAAGATTTGCACCCAATATTAGAATCATGTGAGAAATCCAAAAAAAGGAAAAAGAAAAGCTGTCTCCAACTTAACGTTACCCTGTTAAGTCACTGGTTTGCAAAATTTGGAGCTTGACATGTAACATAAATCAAAATATTACTTAATTCCTAGTATTAATTAAGGAAGTAAAAATTTAAATGGTGCCAGCATCTAAAAGTGACAGCTTGTGTCCTGTGAAATAAATCCTTGAGTCAGACCTTGAATAAAGTTCCCTAGAGTCAGGGACAGGCTTCTGGGACAGAGGTCCTCTGTAAAGAGGACTGAGAAACAAAATGACCAGGGGCCGGAGGGAGGGCTTGGTTATCACAGGGTGGACTCCCGGCGCTCTCTCTTCTCCAGGCTCCATCTCACTGCCCCTTCCTGGCCCCCATTACCAGCACCGGGCCAGGATCCCCCTTTCCCATGTACCACAGGCCTGGGGTAACAGCCCAGATGGATCTGCTGCAAGGAACATTAATCTTCTTAGTCCAGATATTAAATAATGCACAAACAAACACTGGCGCTCACGGCCCTAGAGAGTATGAGGCAGTGATGGCAGACCAAAGGGAAATTACTACCTTATTACATCCCACATCTAAATCCCTTACAGAAATAAAAGCCAGAAAGAAGCACTTTTTCACTCTGCCTTCTTTTCTCTAATTTTTTCAGTTTTTTATTTTTTGCCATATCAAGGCCCTAAACCTGCTCTATTACTAAGCTCTCTTCAGCAGCTATCAAAATCTTGTAACTTAAAGAGGGGAGAGAATTAAGTGGATTTTCTCAAATCTGAGGCTAGCATATTAAAGAAGTCAAGTTAAAATTCCCAGTCCTTAACTAAGGTTAAAATATTTGAATCCACTGGAGTGGATTCAGTCATTTAAAGGATTGATTCTTTCTTCTTAAACGCCTGTTTGGTAGAGGACGCTGGACCTCTCCGCCATTCCTCTCATCACGTTGGACCCTCTCCGCCATTCCTTCGCTCACCTGCTGTCATGTAACACAGCTCCCAGCCAGTCTGGTGGGGCACTTCTCTTGAGTTGAGTAGGATTGTCCTTCAGTGGCCCTGCCACTTGCCCTCATCTCCCAAATCCAGCATTTTCACATTAGTGTGGCTATTGCACAGCCAAACAGAGGAGAAAAGAAGCTAATTGGAGCAGTTCTGTTCTAAGTAACTAAAAGGTTTGCTTTAAAAATATATCCAATTAGGGCTTATCTTCACTGCTTCCTCCACGGAGAACATCAGTGTCTGATAAGAGCAGAGACACATTAGCCTAGAGTTGGCTGGTTTCCCAAAATGCTCAGCTGGCAGAGCCAGACAGAAAAGAGAGGCTGCCAGGAAAAGAGGAAAAGACACTCTGACATGTTTGAAAATTAAGATAGATCAAAGATACCTTTAAGCTCCACTGATTTGCCATTGTTAGAATTAAGGCAGTCCCATTCGGACATCTGGAACTATTACATAAACTTTGTTGATAGTCTCAATAACATTGTATCAAAATAATAAAGTGACTCAGGATACATCAGAGACTTTATGACTGTACCTATAGGACATAAATGATGAATCATACCAATTCAGAATCTGACAAACGTTTTTGTTTTTATTTTGTTTTTTCAACATCACAAGTGATCATCAAAGCGAAATAGATATGCATTAACTTTACAATTGCTTATTTGGAGTTTGTTCTGGTTATAGATGTTTATGTCATGCCTATTTATCCGTATATTTTTCAAGAAATATATTATACTATATATGTCTCATTCCAAACACATTAGTCAACTTCATATTCTGCAGATCAGAGATCCAATATCAAACCTTCCCAAGGTGTCTGTGCTCTGACAACTGTACACTGAGAACATGTCCACACAGCGCAAAGTGAAGTGGAGATTTGGCAGTTATCAAGGTAATTTGATAAGCCATGTGAAAAAACTCTGTGCCCAAAATTAACTTTGAGTCATATTTACATAGTGAAGCCTGCTCAGTTAGCTTTTGCTACCCACCAGACTATTCCAAAACTGAGTGGCTTGAAACAAGAACGATCGTTGAGCTTACAGTTCTATAGATCAGTCATTTGGACTGAACTGGGCTGGACAGATCTGGTCTTAGCTGATTTTAGCTGTCAACTGGCTGATCTAGGATGGCCTCTGCAAGAAGAGTTTGATCCCCATGGACTCAGCTCCAGCATATTAGTTCCAGCTCCAAGAAATAAAGAAGCAAGTAAAGCTTCTTGAGGCCCAGGCTCAGAACTGGTACAACATCACTGACATGGGACGTTCCGCATTGGCTAAGTCACCATGTCGGCCCAGAGCCAAGGGGAAAAGACTCCACTTCTTGATGGGAGGAGTTACAGAGTCACATTGCAAAGGGTGTGGATATAGGAAGGGGAATGATTGTGGCCACTTTTTGCTAAAAATCAACAATAGGCATATACGGCATGGGACAGGTGGGCCTTAAACTTCACCAGAGCAGTAAGAACAGGTATCTTGACTCACATCTATCTTGTTCTCTCTTGTACCTACAGTACCTACCTAGCACAGGATCTGGCACTTTAAAAAGTATTCCAAAACCACCTGTCAAATGACTGAGTGATTGGAGCACTCATTCAGATACGAGAGATTTTCAGATATGGAGCGTTATCAGACAATGATGTTTTTCTTGTGCAACCCTGTGACATCATTTCAGGCTTACCTTTCAGTAACAGGAAAATAAACCCTGTAGGGTTTATTCATTTCCTCTCCTCTAGCCTTTAAACCTTTGGTCAAAGGTTATACTTTTCAAAATATTGGTGCGAGTCATGCTTATCTTCTAATTTTATTTTTCACTATTGCTTTTGAAGAGGTGGCACAGAGCTGAATTCAGTGCCCTAAAGAGGTTTTGCCCTGTTGAGTATGAAACAATAAAAGAAGATAGGATTTGTTTTTCTTTCATGCATTTCAAGGCCTCCTCTGCTGCTGCAGCTGTGACACTCCATTTCCAATTTATGTTTAGCTTGTTATCTTTATGGGTTCTTGGCCTTTATTAGGTAGACTAAGGCATAAGGCATTTATTTTCCATTTGCTCTTGGTGCAATTTAATTCCTGTGTAAATATACCACCCTGATGCTGTCCTTATCAAACTCTACTGTGCCTCAGAGTGCTCATCCCATTTACTCAGGTCAATTCAAGTCCCACACAGACCTGGGAGACGCCTCTACCAAACGACCTTCACCCCTTGACTTCTACCCCAGGAGATGCAGTTTTTATTTTGACTTTGGAATGATATTTTAAAAAAAAACAAAAAAAAACAAAAACATTAAGCTAGATGGGAAAAGAAACAACCCTGTGGAATCAGTTGGATTATTTTTTTAAGGAGTTTGTATTTACTACAACAACAATATAATTAAAACGTGCTTTCGTGTGCACTATGACATTTTCTTCCTATAACAGCTCCAATGGGTAAAAGTGAGTAAATAAATGCGCAGGGAGGTTAAATGATTATACCAGGCCAAACAACCAGTAAGGGGCCAAAGCCAGACCAGCACCCATCTTCTAATTTCAGTCTAACGCTTTTCCCTGCTTTCCCACACAATGCCCCTTTGCACTCCAAAATAACTATATGGTCTAAGCCGGAGTTCCCAAGCTTTACTCTGAGCTAGTGAAATTGTAAGTTTTTAGGAACTCCTCTAAGAGATTCTGGTTCACAGGGTTGGCGTGGGGTCCAGGAATCTGCATTTTTAATAAAAAACACTGAGCTGAAAAACTCTGACTTAAACTATAACTTCATCTCCAAACACTATCGAATTTGTTGTTCAGGCTAACCTGGGTAGCCATTTCAGTTAAGTTGATTGGCATAATTTTTTTCACCAAAGTAACCATGCGTTTTGCTAAGTAATGTAGTTAGCCTTAGACAAAGCCTTAGCCTTCTAATATATCCATTAGTAAGTCTTAAAGGCACTGAGTAAAACAGTGCTAAAGCTAACATTATGGCACTTTCTTCAAGTTCGAAGCCCTGACTAATATTTTTAAGGCACTTTGTTGACATTTAAATGGAAGTAGCAGGTCAAGAAATTAAGAGATCATTTGCTTTTGTATCAAATATAAAACTATATTACCACTGACTAAACTAAAAGCCAGAGACTAAGTTTTAAAATCAACTACATCACTCTCTAAGGCAGTATCTAAGGTTCTTACAAGGCATCTGTGGAGAGTTATTTTGGGAAGGAAAGGGATTTTGATTTCATGACAAAAGCCCCAAATGAGAATGGCTCACAAAATTACAGGGCTCAACTACATTGATGCATATTTTGTGAATAAAACCAAAATGAATGTTCTTTTAATTCTGTGGTTTATAAAAGAAGATGGCTCTGGTGGTGAGTATGTGTTTGTGTGTGTGTGTTTGTGCATGACATGATATGGTTGTATTTCTTGAAGCATGTCTGGTACTAGAGCATGTCTAGGTTTAAAAAAATTGTATATTTCATAAATAGCAGAACTTGGTATGTTTCTATAAATTGGTTATAATCTGGGAGGAGAAAATATTGTTTATTTGAAACTATGTTTATTCTCACAAAATATTTGGCTTTAATATTATTAATATTTATTGACCACTTTGTGTCCAGTATATCTTATTTAATCATTTGAATTTTGTAATATTATCTCTACAGAAGAGGAAACTAATGTTTAAGGAAATAATTTGCCCAAGGTCATGGCTAAAAAGTAGTGGAGCTAAGACTTGAATCCAGTTGAATTTGATTTTATAACCACTGTGCCTACCTGCCATGCCCCTTCTCCAACCCGGTTTACACTTTTCTTGGTGGTGGTTCTTAATACTGAATTTTAGCATTTTTATACCAACAGTGTGAATACAACAAGGTCTTTATCTCATTGTGTTGATGTATTCATAGTGCAGTGTGTGTGTCGTTAAAGATTCAAGTAGATTAATGAATAGCATGGGGATTTGGAAATTCAATATGGAAGATCCTGGTAATCATTATAGTGAGATCAAGTTATTTGTTCTAACTAAAATCTTTTGTCATCACTAGAGCCATATTGACATAACATTTGCTTTCCCACAAAGTAAAAGCCCTCATTCATTTGACAGAGAGGTTCGTTTAGTATTTTCACCAGTTGACCTCTATGATCATGGAGTACGTCACACTCATGCAATTAGAGAAGACAGCTTGGTGGGATGGAAGGAACCAGAACAGGGAGTTAGGACAGTCCAATGTGTGATGGAGCAAACCCCTTCATGTTGCAAGAACTCAGTTTTCTCAACCATCAGAAAATTGAACCAGAAAATTATTCTGCATAAGAGAACTGCAGTCAACGTCGACATATGAATTAGCTAGGGAAGTTGAGTTTTAAAGATTGACTCAACATAATGTTACTGCAGCATTTTCTTAGTTCATTGTTCCAACTAAGGTACCCATCAGATAAAATATAGCAACACGTTTTCCTTTAAACTAATTTAAAACTTTTGTTAAACTTAAGTTTAACAAATTCTCATCTATTGAGTTTTAGTGTTTTGGAACATGTCAGTCTTTACTTTCTATCTTATATAGGTTTGGGCTGCTAAATATGGATGTTGTTTTTCTGTTTTAACTTTCTACAGCAGCACATTTGGTTTTGCTTCTGCATCTCTGAAATGCAGTTTCATGGTACTTTTTGCTTTTGCATTGTTTTCCTCCCACCACGCAAAATGGCCATTTGAATGAATAAGACTCATAGAAAACCAGTCACTTTTGAACATCATCGTGATTACTGTATCTTTCGGTAGGTGTGCAATAAATATTTGCAAACTGTTGCAATTGGCAAAATATTACAAAATTGTTTGGAGGCAGACGTTGTGAGAACTACAAATGTTTAGAATGAAATATGTCTTACCTATGATTTTCCCTCTTCCTCGAGGCTGTGAGGTGAATAGAACTTTTCCACAACAATAGAACTTTTCCTCAAATATTTGAGCCGTACTGTCTATGATTTCTACTCTTTACTGCAATAAATCCCTATATATTTATGGGAATTTTATATATAAGGAAAACTAGAAACAGGATTTATTTCGAGTCCTACGCAATTGCAATAATATATTTTTAAAACATGAATAATTTTCATAATAAGTGTCAAAAACATCATAATACTAGTTCTCATGACCCCACGAGAGTGGTATATACTGAAGGAATAAAGTGCCATAAATTCTAACCACACCTGGGTGGGAGACAAAGATGAATTTAAAGTAGTACGTCTTGCTTTACTGTGTGTTAATCAAAGGAAATGAACCATGTTTTCTTTTCACAACACCTGAAATAAATAGGAACAATTATTAATAATAAATAATTAGCCTGATAGAGTCCATATAATTATCAGACATCAAATAAATATAAACTGAAACTTTCATCACAATCCAAAATAGACACTAGATATCCTGGGGATCCTGGATATCCACAAAATCTATCAAGCCCTACCTAGACTGCTTTCCCTTTTTTTCTAGTCACATTATCAAATCTCCATAACAGTTAAGAAAAAGATACATTTAGGTGAAAAAAATGTATATCTGTATATATATATAAATCCAGAGGCCCCATCCTCAAATACCTATGTCTCCCATAGCTCAAGAAGAAAAGTTTGTTTCTCAATATGATGAAACTGGATACCTCTAATTAGGAAAGTGAAGCCCATGGAAGATGAAAATAAATAAAAATATCTTATTCAAGAAAAGTCAAAGTATTTAAAAAAGAAAAAAAAAAAAAACTTAACAAGAAAATGCAGCGAATAGTGGATATAGAACGGGTTATGACCACGCCACGTTTGACTTCTCTTTAACCCACTCCATAATTTACCAAATTAGCCAGATCATCTCATTCTTGCCCCTATTACTTCTCTGTCATATTAGCCAAAATGCCCTTATATTTAAAATCAGCAAATATGATTAAATATGGGCTCAATCAGATTCAAAACATCAACTTTAAAAACTGTTCTCTATTGAGATACTCTTTGGATTGGGAAGGAGTCATGTCACTCTTCCACAGAATCGTAAATCCTGCTGATAAAAGCTTGCAATCTGGGTAGCATCTACTTTAACACCTGGATGTTTTTTTCTGGTTGCTTCAGAAATTCAATGAGACAAAAGAATTTCAAATAGCTACACCCTAGGTAAATACCAATATTTGAATCCCTATAAGGCAATTGGCTTTATCAAACAGATTCAAAATATTCACAGTTCTTTAAATAATGGAACAAAAAGAGCCTTACGGATCATTTAGTCTAAATGTCCTCATTCTGTGAATATCAAAACCACAGAATATATTTTTAATCATATAATCTTTTTGTCTAAATTAGAAGTCTTTTAAATATGTAGTTTCAAATAGAGTTTAGGAAAATTTTGTCACTAAAGAAATGTCAGATAAGTATGTTCTAATAGTAATTCTAGTATATGTACATTTAATTTAAAATTCAGGAGGTGGGGGGACTTGATAGATAAAAATAGCACATATAAAAAAAATCCTCAAAATTTACATGACTTATTTACTTATCCAAATTCCCACCTTGGACCAGCTGAATGTGTTATGGCAAGTTTCTCTCTCTGTGCCTCAATTTCCGCATCTGTAAGATTGATAATAAGTATAACAGTTAACATTTAAATTTGATGTGAGCATGAGATACAATAGTCCATGCAAATTGCACAGCACAGAAAGCTGGATAAAATTATTATTTTTTCTAAAGTGCACCCAAATGAAGCTTTCCTGTTTTCATCTCTCCCCTTCCCTTTTCCCTCAAGAAGCCAAATTATATCTGTGGTAAAGGAAGTTTTAAAGGAATGGCATAATGGAGCCAGAAGGCACCATAAGGTTGCTCTATCCCGAGGTTTCTCAACGTGGGCCCTGCTGACACTTTGGGCTGGATAACTTGTGGCTGTGGGGGCTGTCGTGTGCCCTGCAGGATGTTTAGCAGCATTGTTGACCACCTACTCACAAGACCCAATAACAGTCCCCAGTTGTGACAGCCAAAAACGCCTCCGCCTCCAGACATTGCCAAATGCCCCCTGGCTGGGGGAAGGCAAAGCCACCCCCTGTTGAGACCCACTGATCTAACCTTACCAATGTTATTTAACAGGTAAAGGAACTTCGAGGTCCAAATTAGCTGTGAAGTCTTTAAAGTAGTGTCTGGCATAGCTGGAACTAGATCCCAGGTGCCTTGACTTCTATCTTATCCTTCTCTGAACTATCACACTGATTTCTCAGGAGGAGCTTTTCTTCCGCACTGCTAACCAGTTGCAAAGAATAATTCTCAATAATTATGGAACACAGGGGAAAGCTTCATTCTGCACCCCTGTTTTATTTCAAGCTTCCCTTTCAAAGAAAATGAACTTCACCATGAAACATGATTAAGAATTAAAGGCCATAAAAAGGTGAAGATGTCATTAGAGGCTTTGAATGAAGCCAAATATCCTGGCCAGCTGGAAATATGAAGAGAATTTGTGGAACTCATAATCTCTGAAGCAGAGAAGAATGGGAAGGGTCCGGGAAAACTAGGGGAAAGGAATAGAGTCCCACTTTAAATGGGAACATTGTAACTACTGAAAACCATGGTATATCTAGCTTTGCACTGATTGTTTTCAGAACCTAGCTCAATTTATTAAAATGTAATTTGAGAGCCCTTAGAAAAGAAAGCAGCAACTAACAAGATAAGTTCTCTAAGAATGAGTTATGGCAAAGAAAATTTCATTTTCTTAGAGGATTACTGCACACAGAAATCAAGGAAACCCATTATTAAGAGTATCTTTTTGCAGGAGATATGGCAAGCTCTTGTTAATTGCCATAATGCCATACCATGTTGAATTGTGACCTGGATATAATGATACAGTGAAGTTGATTTATAAACTTTTAACTGACTCCCATTTTAAGATAGAAGAATGAGAATAAGCTAGATGACAGATAAGCAACCAAACATGCAAGAAATGTGAGCCAGTCTAAAAACATAGTAATTGCTAAAGAAAACTTTAGTCCAAAAATCAAATTATAGAAACATAGAATGTGCGTGATGGCAGATATGAAAAAATCATGGGGATTCTATTTCATTATGATATAGGTTATCTAAATATCACAATCATAGACCACATCAGTAGTAGTCTAGCATCTAGAACCAAAGAAATTTAGCCTCACTCTAATAGACAGCTCACTTTTGGGATAAAATAAGCAAAGTAGATTGTGTTCAGAGAAGAGCAACCAAGGGATGATGGGAGTGAAAGAATCCCTAGCTATGACACCTGGTCAATAGAAGACTCAGAGCAGACAGAATAGTTATCTCCATATATTTAAAGGGATGTGAAGAGAGAATTAAAGTTATTTCATAGCACCCCACAAATTAAAGCCAAAGAAAGAATTTTGAAACCCGTGGATTTCCTTGTCACTGAAAATCTTTAATGTTCAAACATCGGCATTTTGCCTACATGACAAGGACGTGAAGGAGACGAATTCAAGTGTTAGGATTTGATGTTTAGGGATGCACAGGGAATGACTCTCTGAATTAGGTTTGTAGTTTTTACAGGTCATACCAGTTCATTGTGGAATACTACTGAGTGAAATGCTAATATTCATTTCTTGAAAAAAACTGGCTCTCTAAGCAAATATTTGGAAATAAGGCCTTGGGTATTAATTCTGTGTATTAACATTTAAAAAGCTTTGAGAAGCTGTATAAAACAAAGGTATATTTTAATTTTAGTTTCACATGTAGATTTGCATTTCATTTTTTAAGCAAAAGATCTCAAATTTATCTGATCCCAGGCCCAGTTTCTCAAGGAATACCTTGTAATAATCTCCCAGGATACAGGATTCATGAAAGAGTTTGGAAAAGCCCACGGTAGAGCGTCAGACCCAGTTAGCCACAAATCTATTCAAAATTCAGTGTTGTACTACAGCAAATGGCAATGTACCATAATCCAGTCACTACCCATCATCCTAAAATTGACTTTTAAATTCTTATTCTCACACATTTAAAACATATGGGCTAAATATTTAAGTGTACAAATAAGATACTGATACTTCATACCGCTGAGAACATAGCAGGTTGTGTTTTGTTTGGGTTTTCATTTTTCTTTGCTTTGTTTTGAAGTTGGCCACTTTCTGGTTTCAATCATAAGGAAAACAGTCTAAGCAGATCTGGAATATGTTTTCATTGATTCAAACTAAGCATTGCTAAGAATCAGCCTTATAACTGACACATATTTTGTTTTGAGTGAGATTTCTTTGCAGAAAATAGAATCCTTTCAAATGTCCTCTATACTCAACTGTGAGAAACATACCAAAACTTGAATAATTGCAATATTCTCTTGTGAAAGGATACACGATTGGAAGCCTGGGTTCTGGTGCCAACATCTTTGATAACCAGCTGTGTGATCTTGACATCCCATGCCAGTGGTTGCTTAAAGGATCTCATCCCAGTTTCCAAGCCTCTTTTGACTGCCAAAGAACCAGGACTCACATCTGGGTTTGACTGATTACCCCAATCCAGACCCTCGGGCCAGCTTCTCCTACTTGACAACAAAAGTAACCACTGAAAGCTTCCTTTTCTAAGAGAAAAGACTTATTAGATGGAACAAAACTGATCTGTATTAAAAGCAAGAAGAAGCACATAGGAGATAGAGTCTGGAGCCTTCAGAACTGCCAGATTCTCCTGCCTTTCCTTGACGTCTCCTTTGCTAACATTCAACCTTTAGTGCCCTAGATCCCAAAATGCCTGTTTCAGGAAATGGAGCTGAGAAGGAAGCATGAGTTCTTTATTATTTAGGAACATGGAGATCAATGCCTATGAGTCATCAACTCCAAAGGTTTTATGTGTGGTTTTGTTTTCATGTTTGCTGAAATGAATGAGGCTTTGAAGCCCATCACTGACTGAAACTCTGATCAGCTGCAAAAATAGCCAAGTCTGTTACTGGCTGCAATTACAACCTTGGATGGAGTCACAAATAGGGAAGAGAAAACGGAAGT
>JAQZBX010010384.1:0-44396 GCA_029593785.1 Cabassous unicinctus | reverse complement strand
GGTGTGGGCCAGGGAAAGAGTGGTTAGGAGATTCATACTTCATATTTATTATATTTTATAATTAGATTGCAGATGCATTCAATCTAATAAATCAAATATGAAATTGATCAATCAAATATAAAATTGATCAGGACGTTATGGGAGTGGGTGGCATGATGGAGCACACTATCCCATGTTCATTCCAGAGGTCTCTATCCTTTTGAGCTCCACTGCCCCATCCTGAGATCAGGCACTTCTCTATCTTCTATCCACATCTTGCAAAGAACCTAACAGCCTATAACATTATAGCATCAATTCAGGTTAACAGTTTTAATTCCTGCTTTCCTTAAATTAATCTTCTGTTATAATTCCTAGTTGTGTACTCTTTCCCCTGTGTTTGCCCCATCCCCCACTCCTCCTAAGCACCCCTGTGCTGTCCTCCAGCAGCTCATCCCTGCTTCCTGTTCCCTGTTGAGCCTCTGCCTGGCCTCTAACACCTTTCTTGGAGGTTCCTCTCTATCTTATGTCTCTTCCTGGATTTTCACATTCCTCCCACACCTGCAACCACAAAACTTATGATTCTATCTTTTTCTTTCTTCATCCTGCCCTCTCAAATACTTCCCTCCTATTAAGAAACCTATGCATATCCTTAGGCTAATATCATCTTGATTCCACAAATTTTAGCTGAGGTTTTAGTCATGGTCATCTGACATCTGAGGTTTGTGAAATCAAAGCTTTCAGATATGGACATCTATCTTCTACCTCCACCCTGAAGGAGATCAACTAAGGTCATGTCAAGTGGAGTTTCTGTTCTGAGACAGGCAATTTTAACTGTCTTATGTTGCTTTGTTATGAGAGGTACAAAGAAGGCCTGCAAGAGTCTTAACAAAATATACAAATTATTTCTCTCTAAATATGATTCATTCCATGTTAGCTTTCCTTTAAAAATAGGTTAAAAACAATTTACAGTGTATCCTGTTTGAGTTTTCCCCCTTGAAATTTACTTAGAAAATGACTTACATAGAAAACGTCTTTCAGAGATACATATAATATTACAAATATTCAGGAATTTGAGGCCATTTCCATATTCCAAAGGAGAAATTTCAATTGGCATTGAAAAAAATAAATGCCAAAATAAAAAGAAAATTAAAATGGAAGAATTGCAATTAAACATAAAATCCCAGTATTACAGCATTTTCAAAGAGTGAAAACCTCACTATAAAGCAATATTTTCATTAATATAATTGTGCACAGGACATTTTCCCAAGCAGTATCCCCAAAGGAAGAGCAATAAGCAATGTAATTCCACACATTTAGGGGGTGATAGAGATGGATAAGCCTCCAGTGATGCATGAGACCAGAGCCTGGGCTTGTAGCTTAGGACCCCTGGACCCAGGTCATCATTTACATGACTTTCTCTTCTCAGAGTATTCAAATCCAAAGGAAGGTTCTGAGCAGCCTACAGCATTGAAATTAGTAAGTTCAAGTTCCAAGTCCAATAAAAGTCCAAGAATATCAGAGACAACATCTTCCTCAGCTTTGTCTGAATAGATCACAAATTCATCAAGCTACAAGTTTTCTTCAGAGTATCAATGGGTCAGGTGTGCATGTATTACCGAGATGCACATGGTAAAGCATTGAGTGGCAAACCAAAATCACATTTTCACCCATGGCAAAGCATCCAGTATTTCAGCCTGAGCTCTCCAAAGACAGCACCATTGAATTCCCCCACACAGTATAAGAAGCACCAAGTTTTGTCTACTCCTTGGATACTTTCCAGAAATTGTTGAGGCATGTACCTCTGAACCCACCATCCAGGTGAAGGAGGAAGAGAGGTCTTGTGCAGTGCCCATGGAAAGTTTGGTCACCAGGGAGCAATACTTCAACAATGTGACATGCCGCCATGTGTTCCTCTCCTTGAAGGCCATCCTGGAGCACACAGATTATGGCATGAAGGAGGGATTCAGATACCACAACTTCTATGAGGAGTTGCTGAAGAAGCAGCAGGCACTCTCAGCATTATACCTATCCAGGCCGTGGCACCAACAATTGCAGCAAAATTGATGGTGGCCATGAAGAAGGAAACAAAAGAAAGGGAATAAATCTGTTAACACCTGCACTATAAATTGGAAGAGCAGAAAAAGGAGCCACACAGGCTGAGATAAGAGCTAGTGAAGCTGAAGAGGCAGGAAGATTGGCAGAAGAAACTGAGAGAAACACATCCATTATTGCATAGGGGGAAGCACTTAATGACTCACCTTATACACCCTAACTTGGAAAGAGCATGGATTCAGGCTGGGAAATGCACATTTTCCTGTAGAAATCTCCATTCAGTCTACTGTAATCCATCTCTCATTTAAGAATCTCTACTCCATCCATTGTAATATCACAGAGCCCCACCCAACTGTATGAGGATCAACAGCCCTAG
Source organism: Cabassous unicinctus (assembly GCA_029593785.1). Classification (NCBI taxonomy): domain Eukaryota; kingdom Metazoa; phylum Chordata; class Mammalia; order Cingulata; family Chlamyphoridae; genus Cabassous; species Cabassous unicinctus. The sequence continues at coordinate 41,989 of JAQZBX010010384.1, read as the reverse complement.
GAGGAACTGGACTGAAGAAGCCTCAGAACAGCTGACAACAGCTCAGGCTAAGAGGCTAGCCCAGGCCAATTGATGAAAGAAGAAGCCTCATCTGGAAGCTGAGTTCTATGGGATGCTGAAAATGAGCCAAACTCTAAGTTGAGAAAAGAGAAATGGTATTTCATTGGAACATGGGAGACTTGGAGAGGACCTCAGCAAAGGCAGCTCCAGGTGAATTGAGTTTCTAAAGGAGAATATGACTGAGATTTTAAAATACAGGCCATATGATTTTATTTAGTGTGAAGACACAACTTTATTATATTATATTATATTATTATTAATGTTAAAGAAGATTTAGATTATGTAAATGTTACATAAAAATATAGGGAATTCCCATATACCTCACTTCCTCTCCATCCCACATTTTTCCCCATTAGCAACATCTTTCATTAGTGTGGTTAGGAATGACCCCAGGAATCTGGACCCTTGTCATTGGACCATACCTTGGAATATATGATAACCTATCACCCCAGTGTATTGGAATTGGGCTCATTTATAATTTTCCTACACATAGTTTTTTTACCCATTTTATTTGAACCTATAATTAGAAATATACCCATTAAATATGTGTCCCAGAAATTTAAACCTTTGGTCTGTTCATATGCTGGTGGAGCCCTGAATCTCAGCAGAATTGCAGCCAACACCTACCCTCCTGCCTATCATATCCAAATGTCTTTAAAGTCCTCAGGAGACCCTCTGATTGAGGCACTATTTATTGTGGCAGTCAGGGAGATCCTCCTAAGATACGCATAAGTATAACCTCTGGAATGACAACCTGATTCACTTTGAAATCCCTTAGACATAAAAACTGATTTTTATTTAATATTTCTACCTTTTGGTCAAGGTCTTTTTCAAAATTTATCACTAGTTGGTACTTGGTAATAATCCCTTGGTGCCAGGGAGGCTCATCCCTGACAGTTATGTCCCTTGGTGGGGGTACATTAGAGCAACAAGGAGGCTTTCAGTAGGCAGCTTTTAGGTAATATGTAATACTCAGCTAAGTTTCAATTTCACACAGAAAGTTTATAAGTACAAGTATAAATATCAAGGGCATAGCATATTGATTGGTCTGTCCTCCTTCACTAGGCACTGCCCATGTACTCTAGGGATTCTTGCCACTGTATTAGAGAATGTAATAGGACTTCCCAGGATGGTAACTTAATATTCTTTTGGTTATTTTGTGGTTCTCCACCCACAAAGGCAACACCCATGACCACTTGAACACATTTATATTCTATAGAGGCATGTCCCAGGTGAACCCCTCTCAAAACATTCCCCCACCACTGACACCTTGCACCAGTCATCCTCCCCTACCATAGTTGTGACTCTTCTGCAATCCAAAACCTCCCCAATAACAAAGCCAATAAATAAATAAATAAATAAATAAATAAATAAATAAATAAAAAATATAAAGGATTTAAAATTTTTTTTTGCATTGTGTCTTTAATTCCTGTAACATCTGTTATCTTTTATGTACAGTGAAGATTTCTTCTGTATGTCCCCTCAGTGTCTTATTTTTCCCACTTTATTTTCAATGAAGATTTAGCTAAAAGAAAAGTCACATAGAAAATATAAGAGATTCACATATACCTCATGCCCTCCCTGCTCACATTTTCCCCTATTAATAACATCTTACATGAGTATAGTACATTTGTTAAAATTCATGAATAAATATGGAAGCATTGCCACTAACCATGGCCAATGGTTTACATTATGTTTCACATTCTATACTGTACACTTTTATAAGTTCTAACAGAATGTGTGATGGCCTGTATCTGTCTTTGCAATATCATGCAGAACAAATCCAATGCCTTAAAAAATGCCCCATAAGCCATCCATTCTTTTCTCCCTCTACCCTCAGAACCCACGATTAACACTATGTTGCATTTTTTGAAGAATAAGGTTCATAGTTCCATGCATTATTATTGAGGGCTTGACATACTGGTCCATCTTTTTATTAGTCACTGCTTATGTTCTTGAGAAACTTTGCTACACTATTTGAAAACTTAGCAGGAATTTCCCAGATGGGAATTAAATATTTTCTTATGTATTGTTTTGTTCATTAGCCACTGAGATAAAATCCTATGATAAGGTAAATATTCACATATTCCATAGATGCATGCTCCCTTTCCAACATCTCTCCCCAACCCAATACATTGCACCTTCTCCTTTGTATTTGCAAAAAGTACTTTCCCACCATTGTAGTTTCAACCACAGACCTATAAGTTCTCAGAATTCACCTGTTCCTTCCTCCATCTCACCACTCAGTTCCATGGATAATCCAACCCAAACCTCCCACACTGCTCACACTCACATTCCAGCACCTTCAACCCCACTCACATCCTTGTACCACAATTACCCACATCCTCTGCCCAACTAAAACTTCCACCTTACATATTTTGAAAGCACAACTTTAACATAGTTAAAAGCAAATGCATTTTATTTAGTTATGCTGTATTTTCAGTACCGGCTCATAAAAAAATATATTTGCAAGCATGTCATCAGAGATTTTTCAGATTGTCAATATAAGTTGATTTATATCTATCGTTCTGCCAGTATCATGCTGTTTTGACACTTGTAGCTTTGTAATAAGTTTTAAAGTTAGAAAGTGTGATTCCTCCAACTTCATTTGTAATTTTCAAAATGTTTTTGGCTATTTAGCACCCTTATCTTCCAAATAATTTCAATGATTGGCTTTTCCATTTCTGCAAAAAGACTGTTGAAATTTTGATTGTGATGGCTTTGACTCTGGAAATCATTTGGGGTAGAATTGACAGCTTGGCAATATTTAGTCTTCCAATCCATGAGTATGGAATGTCTTTCCATTTATTTAGGTCCTCTTTGATATCTTTTAGCAAAGTTTTGTAGGTTTTCATATTTAAGTCCTTTACATCCTTATTTAAATTTATTCCTAGATATTTGATTTTTAGTCACAATTGTAAATGGATTTTTTTTCTTGAATTCTTCCTCAGATTGCTTTTACTAATGTATAGTAAAACTACTGATTTTTGTGTATTGATCTTGTATGCCATTTTGCTGAGTTCATTTATTAGTTCTAATAGCTTTGCTGTAAATTCTTTGGGACTTTCTGTATATAGGATAAACTCATCTGCAAATAGTGAAAGTTTTACTTCTTCCTTTCCAATTTAGATGCCTTTTATTTCTTTTTCTTGCATAATTGCTCTCATTATTGTTATTCACAATGTCAATATCACTGATGATACGGGGCATCCATGTCTTGTTCCTGATCTTAGAGGGAAAGTTTTCAACCTCTCCCCATTGAGTACAATGTTACCCATGAGTTTTTCGTATACGCCCTTTATCATGTTGAGAAAGTTTCCTTCTAGCCCTATCTTTCAGAGTGTTGTTTTTTGTTTTTTGTTTTTTGTTTTTACCAAGAAAGGATGCTATATTTTGTTAAATGCCTTTTCTGCATCAATTGAGATAATCATGTAATTTTTCTCCTTGGATTTATTAATGTGCTGTATTACATTACCTGATTTTCTTGTGTTGAAACACTCTTGCATACCTGGGATAAAACCCACTTGATCATGGTGTATAATTCTTTTAATTTGCTGTTGGATTCAATTTGCAAGTATTTCATTGAGGATTTTTGCACCTATGCCAATTACTTTTTATAGAAGTTACTAGGTATTGAAACCAGGACCTCATATATGAGAAGCAGGTGTTCAACCACTGAGCTACATCAGCTCCCGTATGCCAATTGGTTTTTGACAAGCATGTTAAGTCTATTCAACTGGGAAAGAACAGTCTCCTCAACACATGCTGATGGGATAGATGGATGCCCATAGAAAAAGGAATGCAGGGATCACCTGTCTCACATCATATGCAGAAATTAACCCAAAATGTTTCAAAGACCTAAATATAAAAGTCAAGATGATTAAACTATCAAAAGAAAACACAGGGAAGCATATTCAGGACACTGTGTTAAGTAATGGTTTCTTAGATTTACACTCAAAACACAAGCAACAAAAGAAATAATATATAAATGGAGAGCTATGAATATTTAAAACTTCTTTTGTGCATCAAAAGACATTATCATGAAAGTGAAAAGAAAACCTATTCAATTGGAGAACATATTTGGAAACCAAATATCTGATGAATTTAATATTCAGAATTTATAAAGAAATCCAACAATTGAACAATAAAAAGACAAGCAATCCATTTAAAAATGGGCAAAAGACTTGAATAGACACTTCTCCAAAGAAGATATATAAATGGTCAAACTAACACATTAAAGGATCCTCAACATCATTAGATATTAGGGAATTGCAAATCAAAAGCACAATGAGATACCATTTCACATCAACTAAAATAGCAACTACTTAATAAATCAATATTTACAAGTGTTGAGGAAAGGATGTGGAGAAATAGGAACACTCATTCATTGTTGGTGGGAATATAAAATGGTGCAGTCACTGTGGAAGATAGTTTGACAGTTCCTCAGAAATTTAAACATAGAATTACCTGAAATGTAATGATGCTGAAATCCCACTTCTAGGCATATACCAAAACAATTTGAAAGCAGGGGCTCAAACAGATATTTGCAAGCCAATGTTCATAGTGGTATTATTCACAAGAGCCAAAACATGGAAGAAACCAAAGTGTCCATCAACCAATGAATGGATAAACAAATTGTAGGTTACACATGAAATGGAATATTATTCAGCCATATAAGGAATGGAGTTCTGATACATTTGACAACATAGATGAATCTTGAAGACATCATGTTGAGTAAAATAAGTCAGACACAAAAGGACAAATATTGTATGATCTCATTGATATGATATAATTAGAATAAGCAAATTTGTAGAATCAGAATCTAGAATACACATTAGGAGAGGCTAAGGTTGGGATAGGTAATGGGGAGTTAATGCTTAAATTGTACAGTTTCTATTAGGGTTGATTGTAAAATGTTGGTAATGGATGGTGGTGATAGTAGCAGAATATTCTGTGAGTAACAGAAATATATATATGAATATGGATAACAAGATAAATTTTATGTTGTTTTACTGTCAAAAGAATAAAAATTAATAAAAACATAACTATGTATGAATATTGGTAACAAGATAAATTTTAGGTTGTTTTTCTGTTGATAAAATAAAAATAAAAAACAAAACAAAACATAAGACTGTAACACGAACAGGGAAACTTATTGTGAATGACAGAATATAGTTAATAGCACAATTATAAAAGTTTTCTTTCATGAATTGTAACAAGTATACTACACAAATGCAAGCTGGTAATAATAGAATGGTATATGGAAACTCTGTTTTATGCATGATTTTTCTGTAAAACTCCAACATCTTTAATTAAAAAATCAATTTGTGAGAGATATGTGATTATTTACCAACTTTCAATTCTGTTAAAATGGCCTAACTGTCTATCTTTATGCCATTACCACAACTGTTCTGGTTACCGTATCATTGCAGCACAATTTGAAGTTGGAAACTGTGAGTTCTTCAACTTTGTTCTACTTTTTGAAAGTTGTTTTGTGTACTTGGGGCACCTTGAAATTCCATGTAAATTTGAGGATTGCATTTTCCATTTCTGAAAAAAACTTGGAATGCTGGAATTTTGATAGGGTTTGCATTAAATGTGTAGATCACTTTTGGTAATATACACATCTTGGCAATATTAACTCTTCTAGTTCATTAGCATGCAATATCTTGCTAATCATTTAAGTCTTATTAATGTCTTTCATGAATATTTTTTTCCAGTCTTCAAAGTAAAAGTCTTATATCCCTGGATATTCTTATATATTTTATTCCTTTGATGCTATTGTAAATGGAATTGTTTTCTTAATTTCCCTTTGTACAGCTTTTACACAGCTACTTTGCTGAACTCATTTATTAGCTTTAAGAATTTTTCAGTAGATTTCTTTGGATTTTCTATATATATAATCATGCAATCTGTAAATAAAGATTGTTTTACTTATTCCTTTCCAATTTGCATGCCTTTTATTTCTTTTTCTTGTTTAATTGCCCTGGCTAGTACTTATAGTACATTATTGAACAGCAGTGGAGAAAGTTGGTATCCTTGTCTTGTACTAATCTTAGGAAGAAAGTTTTAAGTATTTCAACATTGAGAATGATATTGCAGTAGGTTTTTCATAAATTGCCTTTATGATGTTGAGAAATTTTCATTCCAGTCCTAGTGTTCTGAGTGTTCTTAACAAGAAATGGTGATGGGTTTTGCCAAATGCCTTTTCTGCATGTATTGAGATGATTGTCATTTTAAAATTCCTCTTTCTATTTACATAGCTTATTACATTGATTGGTTTCCATATGTTGAGATTCTCTTCCATGCCTGGCATAAATATCATTTGGTCATGGTGTTTAATATATTCAATATGTTATGAATTCATTTTGCTAGTATTGTGTTAAGGGTTTTTGCTTTATATTCATAATGGAAATTGTTTTGTAATTTTCATTTCTTGTGATTACTAGGCTTTGGTATCTGTAATACTGGACTCATAGAATGAATTAAAAAGTATCCCCTTGGACCCCTGAGGGCTCTGGAGACACCCAGGTCCTATATAAGTGGGGAAAGCCCCAGAGATTGATGCCTAATTAGTTGGCTCTTCATTGGAATCTGTGCTCCTGAGAATGACAGAGTTGGACTCAAATAAGTCTTCCCTGCACATGGTCCATCAGTCCCTTCTATTCAAACCTGTATGTGATGCTGGAGTTGTTAGGTATACTTCGAGAGACTGAAGACTCTAGCCTACCTATGTGCCAGCTGTGCCTGGAATCTCGTTGGAGCTGCAACTCCTACCCTACAGCTCAATGGGCTCATCCAAGTAACCTGGTAAGGAGACGATGATGGGCAACGGCCATCCCAGGGAATGGAGAGGGCCTGCAGCTGCAGGCAAGATAATCCCATCCACTATATCCACGGGATATAAGCCCTCTCTCACTTAGAGGTGGAGTGGACATCACCATCCTAGTCCCCTCAGGATGGGGGGAGGAGCTGTGGACTAGAGTGGACTTGGTGGTGTTCTGTTGTAGACATATTGTGATTCAAGCAAAGGAAGAAATTGTAACAGTGATGTGGAGCCGGTGGCCACTGGACGTTTTTGGGGCAGGGAGAGGAGGCACAGTTGAAATATAGGGGCTTTTTTGGGACTTTGGGGGTTGTCCTGAGTGGCGTGGCGGCGACGGATGTAGGCCATTTTCCATCAGCATATACCATGCAGAACTGTGTGGGAGAGAGTGTGGTCTATGATGTGAACTGTGGTCTATGCTCAGTGGCAAGGCCCCAGGATGTGTATATCCATTACCAGTGTTGTGCCACACGGATGAGGGATGGTGGTGTGGGATGTTGTTGGAGGTATGGGATGTGGGGAACATGGGAATCCCTGTAATTTCTGAGTAATATTTAGGTAATCTAAGCACCTTTAAAAATATATATATATATAACAAATAACATTTATGTAAACAAATGCTCATATATGCATATCTATTTATATATCATTTTACAAATATTGGTATGTATTGTGAAAATTTTGATTTTTACCCACAATAAAAAAATTAAAAATTAAAAAATTGAAATTAAAATTAAAAAAACAGTCCTCTTCTCTTGAATTCTTTGGAAGTGTTGGAGAAGAATTGGTGTTAATTCTCTAAATGTATAGTAGATTTCACCAATGAAGGCATTTGGTTATGAATTTTTCTTTGGTGGAAGGTTTCAACTTCACTTTTTATACGTTGTTTTAATTTGGAAGCTGCTGAAGGAATATACCAGAAATTGATTGGCCTTTATAATGGGGAATTATTATCATATAAGCTTACAATTCTGAGGATGTGAAGATACCCAAATCAAGACTTCATCAGGTAATGTTTTTCTCTCTGAAGACTGGCTGCCAGTGATACTCGACTCCTCTATCACATGGCATGGCATGGCACATGGTGGTGTCTGCTGGGGCTCTCCCTCCTCCTCTGGGATTCCTTGCTTTCAGTTTCCTGCTTCATGGCTTTCTCTCTCCTTTTGGGTTCTGTTGATTTCAGTTTCTGTCTTCCAATGCTTTCTTTCTCAGATTCTGAATGTTTCACTCTGTGTCTCTTTCTGTATTCATAAAATTTATAAAAGACTCTGGTAAGAGGATTAAAACCTACCTTGGATCACACTTTAGTGAAATAATCCAATCAAAAGGCCCTTAACTGAAATGAACAAATCAAAAGGCCTCACCTACAATATCTTCACACCCACAGGAATGGAATTGCTCTAAAGATATAAATTTCTGCATTCCATTCAGCATTAACTAGCCACACAGGTTTTTTGAGGTTTTCTATTTCTTCTTGAGTTGACTTTGATAACTGATGCATTTCCAGGAAATTTTTCATTTCTTCTTGATTATCTAATTTGTTGGCATACAATTATTTCTAGAATTCCTCTTTTTTTTTTCATTTTAAGGACAATTTAATGAAGTATACTATTCATACATGAACATATATCAACAATCAGTGTAGAGTAAAAGTTGTGAACATACAAAACAAATATGCATAACATCATACAGGGCTCCCACACATAACCCTACCTCCAATAACTTGCATTGTTGAGAAACATTTGTAACAAATTATTAAAGAGCATCATCACAGTATTACTATTACCTATTGTAATACTTATATTTGAGTTATTTTTTCCCCAAAATCACTCTAATTTTTGTTCATAAACCATACAATTTATCTAAAGTGTACATAAATTGTATGGCATTTGGCAAAATCACTGAGTTGTGCTTTTAACACTTCAAGCAATATTAGAGCACATTCATTACTAAAAAAAAAACAAAAAGAAACAAACCACTATCATACTCATGTGTTAGCACTACTAAGTACAAATCCTATGAAGTGCTTTCACCATTGTAATTCATTTCCAAATATTTACAAACAAATTTTTACCAATTCTGCAGAGATTAAACCTCAGCTTTCCATTCTTTCACCCTATTCTTTTCTCTGGTGACTTATATTCTAGCTATTAACTTAATATTTGCTCACTATATTTAGTTCATAATAGCAAAGTCATACAATATGTGTCGTTTTGTGCTTGGCTTGCTTCACTCAACACATTGTACTCCAGATGCTTCCATATTGTCATATGCTTGATGACTTAATTTCTTTTTACAGCTGCATAATATTCCATTGTGTGTATATACCAGTTTGTTTATCTACTTGTCAGGTGATGGACACCAGGGTTGTTTCCATTTTTGGACAATTGTGAATAATTTTGCAATGAATATTGGTGTACAAATGTCTGTGTCACTGTTCTGAGTTCTTCTGTGTATATACCTAACAGCAGTATTCCTGGGCCAAAAGTTAGATATATATCTACCTTGGCAAGAACAATCCCATGGTGGCTGAAGCAATTTACATTCCCACCAATCATGAATAAGTATTCGTATCTCTCAACATTTTCTCCAACACTTGTATATTTCTGTTTTGTTAATATTGGACATTTTAGTAGGGATGAAATAACATCTCATTGTAGTTTTGATTTGCATTTTCCTAATAGCCAGGAAAGAACATTTTCATGTTTTATTACATTTGTATTTCTTCTTTAGAAAAATGTCTCTTCAGGTTCTTGCTCACTTTTTAATTGTGTCATTTGTGTTTTGATGGTTGATTTGCAGGTCTTTTTATATATCAGAGATATTAGTGCTTTGTCAGATGTATGATTTCCAAATATTTTCTCTTGCTGTGTAAGCTATTTTTTTACCCTCTTCAAAAAGTCCTTTGAGATACAAATGTGTTTACTTTTGAGAGGTCCCATTTATCTATTTCTTCTTTTGCTGCAATTAATCTCTGGATTTTTGAGGAGCTACTAGCTATTTTTGGAGACTTTAGTAAGATTATTGTTTTCTTGTAGGGCAAAAATGATTTGCTTCTGTTTGAGTTATATTTCAGTTTAGAGGTTTGTAACACACACAAGCAGAGTTTACAGCTTATAAATAAAAACCAGGCAATAGTTTTGAACACAGCACAGAAGAGGTCTGGCAAAAATGGAAGCAATTAAAGAAATGCATGTGATTTCCAGGACATTATGTAGCATTTAGTTTTGAGATACTTCAATAGTATTCCTTTAGATTTTCTTGATAACGATATTAGGAAGGGGTGACTAGAATAGTTTGAAGACAGTCAAAAACCACAGCTATTAAAAAAAATCCAAAGAAAACCAAGTTTCCCTGAAGAATCCATGGTTCAATTCTAATTTCATTCCAAGTAAAAAGCTCATTGGACTTAATTTTTGAAGAGATCATTGTTAATCTTAATTGTTTTTATTTATGGTGAAATCATAAGTTATATTAGGAATTCATAGGGTGAGGGGATATGAGAAAATGATAATTAGATGTAGATGGATCTATATGTTTCATTGTTAAGAGGTTAAAAATGATGCAGGAGCTGGGAAAAGTTTCAGAGATGGTTTTGGTTTCAAGATGGAAAATAATGTGTTTAAATCATGAAAGAATCAATGGAAAATATATGGAGAAGTTGCTGGTAAAGGGGATTTAGTACATATTCAATAAATCAACTTTACAAGAAAGTACAAAGGGATCCATTTAGAGAAAGTGTATGGCAAGAGGTAGAGATGATGCTTAACATTAATTTTACTTTTCACAAAAAAAGGATGGGTAACTGAAGATTATGAATATATGAGTATTTATAACTTTCATAACAATGAGTTAAGGTAGTTTGCCAAATCAATGAGTTCCTCTGTGTAGCAGGAGGCAATCTCATTCATTGAATTTGAAGGGAGTCAGTGCCATTCATCACCTCGCATGTGTGCCGCTGGCCTAGGCCAGAGGTTATGGGTGACATAGGAGGTGTGTGAGCTCCCTGCCTCTTGTGGGGGTTTGTGCTCCTGTTCCAGGGCTGAGGCATCTCAGGGGGAGGGCAGGAGGGGGTGGCTAGGGAATGGACCCAGAGAAGCTGCCTCAGGGGCAGGAACCAGTCCTTGACCTCGAGGGATGGCTTTGGTGGAGACACCACCTGTTAGTTTCTTGCCCACTGCTTCTCTTACCAGGATCTTTGTACACCTTAGAAGTACTTGAGATAGAGTGATGATGATGGACAGGAAATCACCGACCTACAGCTGCATGTGTAGTCACTGTATGCTTACCTAATTTGAGATTCTTAATATGTTTAAATTTTTTTGAGTTTGCAAAAAAGCATATTAAGTCTACTGATGGAGACTTCGGACAGTGAAGAGTTATATGAGGACCCAGATCTGGGAGGAAAAACCCAAGATGCAGAAGGCAGAAAACAGAATCAGAACAAAATTGTCTAAAATAACTCACAATGCCTTTAAGAACAATATTGAGATTGGCCTCTTCCACCACCACTGAAGGAGGTCATCAGTGTCTCCATAGGATGTGTATCAAATTCAGGCAGAGCCAGAACTTGAAATATATCTGGAGAGACAGAACACATATGCTGAGATGGATGGTGTCTCCACCTACCCCACAGCTCTGAATTGAGTCCTGCTGCAGATCCAAGTGTCACCCAAGATGAAGAGAGGGAGGAGCTTGCATTGTAAGTGGAGTAAGCCAGAAGCCCCAAAGGGAAACCCTCAAGTCAACATATCTGGCCAGGAGATGGCAGCCATTATGCAGTCATGTAAGCCCAGGCCTTCTTCAAGGGCAGAAGTTCCTACTGGCTCAGCTGTGATGGAAATAGCTTGTGCAGCTGCTGCTGCATGTCTACCAGGAGAGGAGGAAACTGCAGAACAGAGTGAGTGATTGGAAGTAAAGCAGCCTTGCCCAGACTTCCAGTGCAGTGACCTCTAGCACTGGTGTCAGCATCCATGCAGATTCTGTGGATGGAACGTCAGACCCTCAGAACACAAAAGTTGCTATTGCTTACCTGCAGCAGAAGATCCTGAAGCTCACAGAACAGATCAAGATTGCACAAACAGTCTGGGATGACAATGTTGCCTGGTACTTGAAGCTTGCCAACAGTGCTTTCAAGCAGCAGGCAAACCAAATCAAGCACATCTTTGAGAAGAAGGGCCAGAAATCCTCCGAAACCTTACTCGAGCTACAAAAGAAGCTTGAACACTACCACCAGGAGCTCTGTGATGTAGAACAGAATAGGATCCAACACCGGCCAAAGTATGTCTTCAGGGATATGCACCAAGGTCTGAAGGATGCAGGAGAGAAGGTGACTTGCTTCAATAAGTATATGGTGGACAATGTCAAGGATGGACTCTCTAGTTTTTCCCAGGCCACCCATTCATCAGCAGAAGCTGTGGTGTCAAAGCCCAGAGAGATTGATTCATTGAGATGGAGTAAATATGGCAGTGCAGAGAACATCTCTGCTCTGAAGGACTCTTTAGTCTCTAAAGTTTAGAGGAAGATCAAGTGGAGAATGAGGGAGAGACTTTGGGGGTGATTTCAAACTTTCAATAAAGATCAAAATATGGTAGTGAGGAAGATTGTTCAAGTGTCACATGAGGCTCAGTGGGAGCCAACATCATCCCTGGGAGCATCACTGTAGGAGCATACAGCTCCAAAACAAATACCCTGGACATGCAGGGCTCAGGATTTGATGCACTAATACATGAGATCCAAAAGATCCGGGGAACCCAGGCCAGACTAGAAGAATCCTTTGAGGCCCTCAAGAAATATTACTAGAGGAACTATTTATATGCACACCTTACAGGAGGAGCAATATAGGTGTGAATGATTAGAAATACAACTAAATACTTAACAGATCTCCACCAGAATGAAATATTGAACTTGAAGCAAGAATTGGCCAGCATGGAAGAGAAAATTGCCTAACATCCTGATGAACAGGTCAGAACATCCAGGAGGTTCTGGAGGTGTGTCAAACCCACATCTCCAAGATGGAGTTATGGCAGCAAGTGGTGCATTTGGAAGGGCTGGAAAATGCCACTGCCCAGAACCTTCTAGGCAAACACAACACCTTAATGGCCATTATGGTGATCCTTTTGGTCTTTGCCTCTACAGTAACCAATTGCACAGTTGCCCTCATGAAGACTCACAACAGAATGTTCAGCACTTTATTCAATGTGGTTTTCATTGCCTGTCTCTGGAAGCACTGGGATGCCCTCTTTAGCTATGTGGAACATTTTTTTTATTGCCCAGATGATGCTGGCACAAGAAGGCAGCTGCTCCGCTACCCTCTGGTGAGTGTATGCAGCAAAGAATTAGACATCAACTTACCTACTCTGAAGCTTTCTACAAGAGTTGAGTGAATCTGTTTACATTTAGAATAACTTTTTTTTTCTTCAAGAGACACAATTGCAATAGCATTTTCTAGATTTTATCCAAGAAGTTTTTTGGGCAAAAATCTTGAATTATTTGCATGTAGCATGATTTTCCTTGGGATGCAAATCTTAAAACAGTCCTTTGATAGGAAACAACAGTCTGGAGCACACTGAAGGGCATTCTAAATTGTGGCTTGAATGACTGCACTAAACCCACTGAGAAGATGAGAAAACCTGATTAGGGCAAACTGGTTCAACCTAGCCCTCTACCTTGTCTGGGCTCACCACCTTTCCCCATCTCAGACTAAAGTTACCGTGAAATCCTACCATGTTCCATGTCTGAATTTTTGGATTCAAGTGGATTTTCCTTGTACATTGAAGAACACCTGGATCTCCCAGACTTTCTCACTCAAGTTGGCCACTCATTCTAACCCTGGAAGTATGATCACTTTTGAATCTGATCCCTTAACTTCTTCTAGGATACAGAAGTGAGAGCATCATGTCCCATAGGGTCACTGCACAGCCCTACTACAGTATTTTAAAGTAGCCCTCTAAATACATAATTTTAAGAAAAATTCCTTGGCAACACTTTTAAGGATTTTCATATGTGTATAGTCACAATTTTTAAAAAAAATCTGAACAGTATACTTGAAGAATGTGTTACTCAAACTCTCAATGCTTCCTTATGGTTTATAATAGAATTTTAAATTTATGGTTATTAACATTTATCTTTTTGGACAAGGTTGTGAAGGACGTTTAGTTTTCTTTTGAAATAAAGAAGTAATGTTTTTAAATGGAAAAATGTGAAGGGATGGGGGAGAAAATTGATTCAAAAGGAATGGAGTATTGACATATATATAGAACATGGAAGAATGGTTTAATTAGCAAGGCAAGTGCAATTTCCTGTGTATGCAAATGCCACTGAGTATTTCTGACTGTGTTTAGACCAGGATCAGTATCCTAGTCATATGCTGTGTCAAATGATGCCATGGAATAGGCAGATATTTAGAGTCACTGGGGATTGGGGACTTGATCAGCAGATGGGGTGAAAGGGTCAAAAGACATGATTATTTTGTCTTAGAAAATGAATAAATGCTGACTAAAGTGGGCAGTAACAATGAGGAATAATGGAGGGAGACTGATGTTTTTACAAAGTGGGGTCAATACACTAGAGGTACCTGTGTGGGAGGTCAGAGAGGAACCTGGACATATGGAGTAATTTTTAAAATAAGCTGTAAAGAGAGGAGTCTGTGGTAATTGGTGGGGCCACTAATCATTGATCTGAGAGGTAAAATATCCAGGCACAACCCAGGTGTGTTGTGTACCCCTCACAGTGAGCATGTTTAGGAATCTGAGTTTGGAAGACAGGCAGAGAGCTACATTCAAATTCTAGCTATAACATTTTCTAGCTATGGAAATTTGTCATATTACTAAAGCTTTCTGGCTCTCCTTTCACCTTTCCAGTTAAATGGGTAAATGAAGCATAAACAGCACTGTGATGGTGAGGAATAAATAAGCAAATATATGTAAACTACCAAGCACAGAGTCATATGTACTATAACCTTTACTTTCTTTTCACTTTCCTGGATGTCAAATTCAAAGAGCTGACTTATTCCTGCTTCTGTTTTAAATAAATCTTTGTCATTTTCCATTAAATACATTTAGTTAATAATAATACTATAGATGGGATTTCTATTTTACAAATGCTTTCATGTTTATAAATTATGGAAAGTATTAATGTTCCTGCTGTAGGTAATTACTATACAACAGAGTTTCAGCTATAACTTCAGGAAAATATCAGAGGGAACAACTATATCACCCCCCAAATCTATTCACTGTATATTTCATAAGCCCTATAGTGGTCCTGAGGCATAACAATAGCTGTTATGTAGTCATGATTTTCCAGAGAATTGTCTCATGTGATCATAGGCATTGACAAATTCAAACTCTGTAGGACAGGCACAGGCTAGAAGCTCCAATAAATTAATTATTGTAGTTCTTAGTACCAGTTCCCAAGGGGAAGGTGGCTGGCTGAAAATTCCAGCAAGAGTCAAGGTTGATGTTTAGGAAGACAATTTTCTGACTGCTGAAATCCTCAATTTTTGCTTTTAAGACCTCCAAATTATGGATGAGATTACTGCACTTCAGACAGTAATTTTTGTTGATGAGAGATGCAATCAACTGATTATGGATACAAATCCCATTTACAAAATACCTTCACAATAACAAGTAGGCTAGTGTTTTACCAAACAACTGGACAGTATATTGTAGCCAAGTTGACATATGAAATTAACTGTCATTGTTCACCCCTTGTCAATTTGACACCCATACACGTTTCCTTAAAACAAATGAGCTCCAAAAAAATAAATTAACATAGTCATACTTCCACTAAACATCTGTTTAGTGCATACAACTGAGAATACACTAATGCTTTCTCTGGAAGAGATGCAAGTCTTTATATGATGTTCACTCTTATCTTAGTTATCCTGTATCAAAAATACAATGACAAATTTCATGCAATTTATATGATAAGGAGATAAGAGAAGAAAGGAAAAAAGATATGATGGCTAGATAGTCAGATACACAAAAGCACACTTATAATAAAACAATGAAAAATTGCTAATAGCCATTAGAGTCTTCATTTCTGCATTTGTCATATGGTCATAGCTAACATTTACAAGTATCTTCTTCCACTATCCAGTTTATCCTCTATCTAGGTGGTCATTGCTCTTTACATGGTGGGATGATCAAAACCTTTATTGCTGAATGGTCTGTGCCATCACTAGTCTTGCCTGGATTCGGTCATGACAGTTTTTAATTTACTTTTAATCACAAGACATGATCATAGTAAGAGAGGCCCTTAAAGATTTCCTGCATCTTCAGACATACTCTTCCTTACTTCCATTGTGGAGTAGCAGTCCAATATCCCTTTGGAAATCAGGACAGATCACCACAGCCAGGACAGTAATTCCTTTCTTTGCCTGTTGATTCAGAGGCATGAGGAACCCAGAGTGGCCATGTGCCATCTTAACTTCCAGTTATACAGACTCATTATTGTGTCTCCTGGTGGAAATGTCCCTTTCCTTGTAACCAAAACCTCTAGCCCAGCATAGCATATGGTCATACGGATAGGAAGCAAAAATTTTTCTACTAGATCATTAGTGGATCATTAGTGAGTGGTGCCACAACATTTCCAACCTTTGATTCTTGGACTCATGAATCCTGGGTATGAGAGAAACAGCAACATATATTGGATGCCAATTTATATTCATGTACAGCCTCTAAATCGAAAGAGACCAAATACATGTGCCTTTTTTGGTTGAAGATGGAATATCTTATCCTTCACTTTAGAAGGGCTATCTCAACATGCCCAATACCACTTGATGACTGACAATTTCACTGATGGGGAAGGCACCTGAATATATTTTCATTTATTTCCCACCCTTGGACACAACAAGTGTTATACAAATAAATCTAAAATAGTTTTCATTTCTTGCTTACCAGGTCTAATTAGCAAAATAAAAATGCAATGAACAAGTGTGATGTCTTGTGGAAGGGAATGCCAATTGTGGTCCCTAAAGACTAGATTATTACATAGGGCTGGAGAGTTGATATGTCCATAAGTTAGAATGGCAAAGATGAATCACTGCCCTTGACAGATAAAAACAAACTTTCTCATGGTCTTTAACAACAGGAAATCAAGCAAAAAAGCAATTGCTGGATCAATAGCTGCATACCAGTTAGCAGAGGAGGTGTTAATTTACTCAAGCAATGATACTACTTCTTTAATAGTAGCTGTATTTGGAGTCAATACTTGGCTAAGTTTAAAATAACCTCTCTTATCCTCCAAGATCCATCTCTTTTCTGTGCAGGGTAAATAGGACAGTTGAATGGGGATGTGGTGGGAATCGCTTCCCTTGCAACTTTCAAGTCCTTGATGGTGGTACTAATCTCTGTAATCCTTCAGGGATACAGTATTGCTTTTTTTTTTTTTTTGCTAGGAAGACATACTTTTTAATTTCCTTTTGCTTTTGATATTCTTTTTTCCTACTTAAAAGCAGTTTTGTTTTCTTCAAGTTCACCTTCCATATTATAGCTCTCACTCCACATGTCAGGGAAACATTGTAGGGTTTCTGCCTGTTTCTGAGTATGTCTAATCCAATTATGCATTATGGAACAGGTAAAAAGAACCACAGGATGGGTTAAGGGACCCATGGATACACTGTGAGACAGACCTGAGCTAAAACTCCATTGATCAACTGACCTTGATAAAGCCAACAGTGATGATTTGGGTATCCTGGAATTAGTGTCAGTTCAAAGCCAGTTAAAAAGTCTAAATAATTTTAGAATTCTTTATTAAAAAACAGCACCTCCTTACTCCTCATCTTATGCCCTTCTCCCAGGAAAACTGATGTAGCACCAGGCCCCTCCTTGCCAGGGGTGGGAAAGGACCCTCTGGTGTGCCTAACAATCTAATCAATGTGGGCTGAATTCACCTGCAGTTGCCCTTGGAGGCTGAGGGAGTACTGTACTTTCTGCCCTTTAGGGCTTGGGAAAAGAACCACCAACACCCAACAGTTCAGTCCCTTAAGTCTTAGAATACCTGTCACTGCCCAGAGAGCCTGAGGAACCATTAGTTCCCTCCTATCTTATTAGGGCATGGGGTTGGATCTACAGGCAACCAACTGTTCAGTCCCTGTCAGCTAAAAGTACTCACCATTGCCCATAGTGGCTGTGGAGACACCAAACCCCGCCTTTACTATTGGGGGGTGAGGGTGGATCCACAAGAACCCACCAGTCTAGTCTGTGTGGGCCAAAAGCACCTGTAGTTACCCAGAGAGGCTGGGCAAACACAGACCATCTCTTATCCCATTGGAGATGGGGTGGAGCCACAGGTGCCCAGTGGTCAGATCTTTGAGGGCAAAGGCACCTGCAGTTGCCATGCAAGGCCGAGGGATCACCATCCCTCTCCTATCTATTGATGAGGCAGAGTTGGAGGTGGACTTGAAGGCACTCAACAAAGCTGTGTGGGCTGAAAATGTGTGCAGTTGCCCAGAGAGGTTGAGGATACCCAGCTTTTCTCCTCTCCTATTGTGGTGTGAGGATGCAGCCCCAGGTGTCTAACTTTTCAGTCTGTGCCAGACAAAATCACCTGCAGTTGCCTGGAGAGCTTGGTGCATGTCCTGCCAGCTTCCTCCCTGGTGGAGGAAGTCTGATCTTGGTGGAAAGAAACCAGTCTGATCTTGGTGGAAAGAAGCGAGTCTGTAATTTCACTGGATTTTCAATCAGCCAGGCTTCCCCTCATGCTAGGGTCAGAGTCAAAATGATATCCACTGGCCTCTTTCCAACTCAGACAGGTTCAAACCCTAACTGTTTCTAGGATTATACTTTAGACAGCTGAGTCCATTAATCAGTAGCTGAAGTCAGTGGACAACTGTCTCTTCACCCTCATTTATGGGAAATGGAACTTCTAACTCTAGCTACAGAAGAGCTCCTGAGGCAGCATGTGCTGCTAGAGTAAGATGGGCATAGGCCTCTGTGGTGTGGCTTTCAGTTTCCCAGCAAGGTGGTGCAGGCTTCCCCAGCTTCTTCCCTGCTGGAGGTGGGGCTAGGGTTTAGGCTAGAGCTGCAATCTGATCTAGGTCGGTGGAAAGAAGTCAGTCTCTACCAGCACTGTGATTTTTCAATCAGCCCCATTTCCCCTTAAAATGGGGCAGAGTTAAAATGGCAGCTCTGGCTCTTTCTAACTTGGACAGTTTCAAAGTTTAGCTGTTATTAGCATTATACTTTAGCCCTCTGAATTTGCTAATCAGTATCTGAAGTCGGTACCACAAGTGTCTTCCTCCCCCACTTTTGGGGAAATAGAGTTTCCAAATCCAGCCACAGAGTAGCTCCCAAGCTGGCTTGCATCACAGGCAATGACCTCTGCAGTGTGGAGGGCTCTACTCATGAATCTTCTCTGCAGATGGACAGTCTCCTTCTTCCATTATTTCCAGGATGTTATAGGATCCTCTTCTGCTCTCCTGGGGCTCCAGACAGGTGCTTTAGATAGCTCTGGTTGGTTACTAACTGCCTTGTAGCAGGAGCTGACTAAAGGACCTCCTTACTCCTCCACCATGATGGCTTCTCTCCCCATAGGTTTTGACATTTCATGTTCTCATTTTCATTCACCTCAAGATATTTGCTGAATTATCTTGCAATTTCTTCTTTCTCCCACTGGTTATTTATAAGTGTGTTGTTTAACTTATTAATTTCCCCTTTTTCCATCCATTATGGATTTCCAGCTTCATTATATTGTGACCACAGTGTTCTGTTTAATTTCAATCTTTTTAAATTTATTGAGAAATGTCTTGTGATCAACATATGTTCTATCTTGGAGAAGGACCCATGAGCACTTGAAAAGAAAGTATATACTGCTGTTTTGTGGTTCAATGCTCTATAGATGTCTGTTAGTCTAGTTCATTTATCATTGTATTCAAGCTTTGTATTTTTTATCCTCTGTCAAGATTTCCTATCCTATACTGAGAGTGGTGTATTAAAGTCTCCAAATATTATTGTAGAGACATTTAGTTCTCCCTTCTGGTTTGCCAGCATGTGCCTCATGTATCTAGAAGCACTGAGGGTAAGTGCATATTTAGTATACTTATTTCTTTTTGGTGAATTGCCCCTTTTATTAATATATAATGACCTTCTTCATCCCTTATAACAGTTTTGCATTTAAAATCTATTTTGTACTATATTAGTATCACTACTCCAGTTCATTTTGGTTATTATTTGCATGAAATAACTTTTTCCAAGCTTTCACTTTTAACCTGGTTGTGTCCTTACATCTGAGGTGAGTCTCTTGTAGACAAAATATAGATGGTTCATACTTTTTAAAATCAATTCTTTCCATCTATATCTTTTGATTGGGGAGTTCAATCCATTAACATTCAATGTTATTACTCTAAAGACATTACTTACTTCGTCCATTTTAACATTTGGCTTTCTGTTGTCATATCACCCTACTGTCTATCTTTTCACATTTTGATTTACCCTTTCTAATAATCTTCATTTCTACACTCTTCTCCAAGTGTCTCCCCCAGGTTTTTCCTTTCAAGGTACAGCAATCCTTTTGTATCTCATGTAATATTGGTCTTTTGACAACATATTCTATCAGATTTTGTCTGTGAAGATTTGAACTACCCTCATTTTTTAAGGACAGCTTTCCAAGATACAGAAATCTTGGTTGGCAGTTTTTAACTTTCAGAACATTAAATACATCACACCACTTTCTTCTCTCCTCCATAGTTTCTGATGAGAGATTGGCACTTTATCTTATTGAAGTTCCCTTATATGCAATGCTTTGCTTTTCTCTTGCTACTTTCAGAATCCTCTGAATAGTCATTCAGAATAGATGTCTCAAGATAGGTCTATTTGGATTTACTGTATTTGGGGTATATTGGTCTTGGATACTGATATTTATGTCTTTCATAAGGGTTAAGTTTTCAGTCATTATTTTCTCAAATATTCTTTCTACCCCTTTTATATTCTCTTCTCCTTCTGGGACAACAAAAATGCATATGTTTTGCATTTCACATTGTTATTCAATTCTCTGAATCCCTGTTTCATTTTTTTCCATCTCTTCCTGTTTCCTAGTATTGCTTGTAAATTTTTGCTGATGTCTCAGCATCTGAATATGTTGGTGAATTTACTCTGGTGTACAATTTCTCTCTCTTATCTATTGTAATGTTTTTCCACAGCTCTTCCTTGATATTTGGTTCAACTTATCCTAAGTCTTTAAAATTGCCCAGCTTAAGTCATCAAAATCATGCCAAAGACTCACTAACGGGGCTCAGATTTTCTCCCAGAAGTTAGGGAACAGAGAGACCCAAGTGTATTTTGTCTATTCAATTTCCAGACCAGCCAGAAATGGTGATAATTGGCACACCTTTCCACAGAGGTGTATCTCTGTTTTCCTTTGTTTTGGTCTGGCCAGAGGTGAAATTCAATGTGGTCTCTGCTGGCTGAATTTACTAAAGAAAAGCCCCCTGACTTATCCTCTCTTTCACTTGTGACAGCTGACAAGGAAGAAGATATCTGTTACCCACTCATTCTGATGCAATGAGCCAAGGCATTTACCCCAGCAAATATCTTGGTATTGGGGGAGGGGAGCCTTTACCAGCAGCCAGGAAGTTTAGTAACTCAATGTTTGTTGTTTTGGCATCTTTCTCTCTCTGTCCCTCACTCTCCTGGGAGTTGTGAAACACTTTCCTGGTCTGCTGACCCCCAAAGCTGGCCCCTTGGAATGATGTTGGATCTTTCTCCATTGTTTTTTTAATGAAAAACCTAGGCCTTGACTTCCTAACCTGATTTCATCTTCCCACAATCATTCTCAAATTATTTATACCAGTAAAACAACATTGCAAAATTTTAAAAGTAGAGAAAATATGCCCTGTGCATATATACGAAACATAACAGGATATAAGAAGTACTCTATATATTTCAAGATATATATGTCAGGATCACATCAATATATTAATTACAAAGTTAATTTTATTTATTAATTTATATATCATTCAAATTTTATTTAAATATAAAAATTGTTTTCAGATTATTGCAAGTTATATTTTATTCTTCTTTGTTATTTGATATGTTGCTTATTTTTAACAATGAAATCATTTATTTAGGACTATAAACCTAACTGGTCCCCTGGTAACCTATACTATAGATTCTAAATTTGCTTAATAAAATTAGTTCATATCAGTGAGATCATACAGTATTTGTCATTTTGTGCCTGGCATATTTTACTCAACATAATGACCTCAAGGTCCATCCATGTTTTTGCATGCATCCCGACTTCACTCCTTTCTTCAGGCAAAAAATATGCCATCACATGTTTATATACTACCTTTGTTAATCCCTTCATCAACTGATGGACAGTTGGTTTGCTTCCGTCTTTTGGCAACTACAAATAATGCTGCTACAAACATTGGTGTGCAAATATCTGTTTGAGTCCCACATTTCAATTTTTCTGGTTATGTACCTAGTAGCAGGATTACCAGGTCGTATTACTTAGCTTCCTGGAGGATTGAAAAACTCTCTTTGTCTTCAACAGTGGCTGCATCATTTTACAATCCCATAAGGAATGAAAAAATGTTACTATTTCTCTTCTCATCCTTTGCAACACTGTAATTATTTCTTTTTTAAAATCATAGTCATTCTAGTGTATGTAATTTTAATTGGTGTTTTTTAGTTGTATTTTCCTAATCACTAGAGATATTGAGAATATTTTCTGTTGCTTTTATGCCATTTTTGTAATCTCTTTGGAGAAATACTTATTCAAAAATTTTCCCTTTTGAAATTGGGCTATTTGTTCTTTTTATTATTGAGTGGTAAAATTTCTTTATGTGTTTTGGATATTGTGGATGGTTTGATCTTCTATCTAAACCACATAAGCTCTCTTCATATCAGTGATAAGGCTATTTTTTTTCTTATCATTCATGTGTTCAGGGGAGTAACACTATTATTTCTTTTAAAAACTTCCCTTTGCATTCACAATTTGATTCAGTTTGTCACAAGAGACCTAGCTTTCAGCCTACCTGGACTTTCCACATGCCTTCCTCAGGAAATTTAATCATTTCTGCCTTTTGATTTAAAGCAAGAGACTTGAGACTCTTCCCCTCTAAAAAACTTAGAGGCCATTGTATGGTTATTAATTGGACTAATTTCAGTCTGTGTATGTCTCAGGCAGCAGGGGACCTAGAGAGAGTGAGAGAATAACAAGGGAACACCCAGTAGTTGGAGACTAGAATGCATACAGCATTTATCTTATAAGTTATCCATCTTACATGTGTATGTTTCATGGTGTCCCAAATCAATTACAGTAGTGGCATCAAAGATCACTGGTGACACATCATGATAGCATAAATAGTAATAATAAAAAAGTGTGAAATATTGTGAGAATTGCCAAAATATGATGCAGGCAGAAATGAGCACATGCTGTTGGAAAACATGGTGCTGATAGACTTGTTCAATGGAGTGTTACCTCAAATCTTCAATTTGTAAATAACAAAATTTCTGTGAAGCTTAATAAAATGATTTGAACTAAAACAGAATGCCTATATAGGGAAATTTCATGATTATGTGTGGTCATTTTGCTATGACAATTTAAATTTTGATCATTTATCTATGATAGGACATTATTATTTTTATTTACAATGAAAAGTCATCTTTATAAGAACTGGAGTATGTTCTCCATTATATACAGAAGACTTTAATATCCAAATAACTATAGTATGACACTCTAACTTCACAGACTTAATAAACAAATGTGTATGCTTGTTTGTGTCTGTGTGTAAATAAACGAAGGACTAGCTGTAGAATAATGCCTGGAGCAATGTGGATGTACATATAGAGATTTTTATGGCTCCAAGCCATTCAGAAAAGCTTTCCTAATAATGAATCTGTCATCCTAAAATGAAAATTATACTTTGCAATGGAGAAAGATTTCAGTACTGAATATTCTTTAATGTAAACCTACAGGAATAGATTCTCACAAATATTGTTATAACATGACAATTAGAATGAATGAATCTTTCAGTACTGTCTTAACTATCCATTAATGATTGCAAAGTAATCAAACGAATTAAGTAGGACAACACATTTGACGTATATATTTAAAGGAATCAAAGATAAACTTGATGCTCTTTTAAAATATGTTGGCTGTATGGGATTATTTCTCTCCAGAAAGGCTGTAAACTCCTTGAGAGAAGAGTTTGCTTATTCATATTTGTGTCCCTCACAACATCCAGCAAATGTATATCTTACTAAATATTGATCACACTTTAGCATGTGTTAGTATGTATTTAAAGATGCATGGACAAACATATACATACTATGTAAAAATAATTTTCTTTTTTTTCTTTAATATAATAATGTAATGTTTTACATTACAGAAAAGTTACATTGAAAGTATAAGGGATTCCCATATACCCCATAGCCTCCCCCTCCCACATCTTCCCCATTTAATGACATTTTACTATTGTATTTTATATTTGTGACAATTGATGAATAAATATTGAACCATTGCTACTAATTAAGGTTTATAGCTTACATTTTGATTTACACTTCATTTCAATGCCCTAAAAATACCCTATGTTCCACCTATTATTCCCTCCCTCTCCCCTCAAAACTACTAGTAGCCACTATCTTTATAGAAATGTTTTATATTCTTCCATTAATACAATATCCATAAGTTTACTTAGTCGATGGTTGCATTCCTCCATTATGGTTGTTCATTCGTCAACCAAGAGGATTTTGGGATGGTGTTGTCTGTGCTGGTTCAGATTGAGAGGAGGCTTAGACCTTATGGGTCAGATGGAGGAAACAATTTTCTTTAGTGGGGTATTTTATTTAATTTATTTTTAAAGAAGCCTTGGATTACAAAAATGTTACATTGAAATTATATGGGGATTCCCATATACCCCAAGTACTGCCCCTCCCACACTTTTCCACATTAACAGCATCTTTCATTAGTGTGGTTCATTTGGTAAAATTGATGAATACATATTGAAGCATTGCTACTAACCATGGTCTATAGTATATATTGTAGTTTATACTTTGCATCACACAATTTTATAGGCTTTGACAAAAATGTATAATGGCCTATACCTGCATTGCAATGTCATGCAGAACAATTCAAATGTCTCTAAAATGCTCCATGTTGTGCCTATTCTTCCCTCTCCTTCCCTTCAGAACCTCTGGTGGCCACTGCCTTTATATAAATAACTCGAGTACTTCCACTGCTATAATAATAATGACTACTTTAGTCCATAGTTGCATTCCTCCCTTATGTTTGGTCATTCCTCCATCTTGAGGAACTATTTTATTTGTAGTAGTAGATATTCTCTGTTTCTTGGACTGGGGGTTTTCATGTTTATACAATTTTTTGCTATCTGGGCAGCCCTTTCCATATTGGTATTCAAACAAATGTTAGTTTAGTTGAAAATTATATTTCTAGGATTATTTTTCAAAGTATATATTTATTCTGGCATAATAATTTATAGATATATAAATAATTTATAGGTACATCCATTCTCAAATGTATTTATTGAATAGTTAGGATGGGTCAATAATATAAACTGAGTTATATTTATATGTATTACTTAAATAATTGGAGCCAACTGATTAGAAAATTCTGATATCTCATATATCAAAAACAAACCTCTTACAAAGAGAATCAGTCTTCAATATTTGGAATGAAGGTAGCTCAGGTGGTAAGATCTCTCTGTGTGTATTTATATGTATGCATACTATACATTTGCATTTACATTTTCCTTTTCTTCTTTTAACTATTTTACAGAGATCTAAATCCTGAACATTTCACTTTCAAATATAATAATATATATTAATGAATGTCATAAGGAAAAATTTGTTAAACATTATAATACATTATTGTAGGGATATATTGAGTCTATCTTTCTATTCAGTCACTCCTTACTTAAATTATATAAGATTTTTCATTCCAATCACAGAATCTGATAAAGCATAGTTGCTTTGAAGAGTTTTCCTTCTAATCATTGATACTTATTAAAGTAATTATCTTTCATTCATTTCTATTTTTCCTGAAATTTTCATTCTTTTATTCTATATATTGCACACAGTTTTAAATACTTTTGTGAAATATCATGGCTTTCACCTTATTTGTATTTATTCTGGTTCTAATATATAAGTGTTATTTATATTTTTCAACTGCCTGAATATGTATTCTTATGTAGAAAATTTCAAGAGGCTTGCACACATTTATTTATTTGATCTATAGGAGCAATACCTAGTATACTTTATTTGCTGATCATAAGAATCAGTAATATATATTATTTGCAATAAATTATGCTTTAATTCCCATATTAGCTAGTCTCAGAATGCTCTTCATATCTGGCTCTGGTATCTCTGCTTATTTTTTTAACTTCCCTTTCTGTACCTTCCCTAAAGCCCTTCTATAATACTGAATTTTCCAGAATGAGTCATGCATGAATTAATTTTCACCTTTCTCTCAACTGACCCTCCTAAAACTCTTACTCTCTCCCATACTGTGTGATAAACTCCTTGGTTTGAAATTTGCCAGATATCATTTTCTTTTGATTATTCTAATTAAAAGCACTAAATTTTTGTATTAACCTTGTATCCTTCCAATTTGCTGAAGTCTTTTATTAATTCTAGTAGCTTTCCTGAAGATTTTTCAGGATATTCTAGATATAGGATTATGTCAGCAGTGAATAGTGAAAGTTTTACTTCTTCCTTTCCTATTTGGGTGCCTTTTATTTCTTTGTAGAGCCTAATTGCTTTAGCTAGAACTTCTAGAACAATACTGAATAATAGTGGTGACAGTGGGCATCCTTGTCTTCTTCCTGATCTTAGAGGGAAACCTTTCACTCTTTCACCATTGAATACAATGCTAGCTGTAGGTTTTTCATATACACACTTTACCATATTGAGAAGGCATCCTTCTATTCCTATCTTTTGAAGGGTTTTTATCAAGACACTGTGCTCTATTTTGTCAAATGCCTTTTCTGCATCAATCAAGAGGTTCATGTGCTTTATTTCTGTTTTTCTGAAATTATAATAAGTAGTTTATTTCTGTTTTTTTCTGAAATTATATATAAGAAGGACACTAGTGTGGAAAGTGTGATTTCTGAACTTAACTAATCTTGGTAGAATCAGAGCACCAACTGTTAATGGTATGACTGTATTTTACATGATTATCTGTGTTCTTTTTCTCATTTAAAAAAAATGTATACAATAGTAATAACTATCATAAATGTTGACATCTGTATAAATGTGTTAATAAAGGGAATTATTTATAATAGTGTTAAGTCCATTCAAATTATACAATATATATGGTTTTCATTATATAATATCCACATGATTTATACATCTATATTTATACTTGCAGTCAAAGATTTTTTTCAGTCATATATTGTGAACTAATTTTTATAATTAATTTCTAGATTCATTATTTTTTAAATTCCAAATCATTCTTATAAACAAAAGTAATTTTGAAGTCATTTATGCTAGTATCACCTTTAATTTCTCAACACTTTATAAGAGTTGAATGCTATGGGAATTAGGAATAACTCAAAAGTGTCTGACTTCATCTTTACGGGATTGAAAGACTCTGAAGAGATCTGAGGGTGTCCTCTTTATGTTATTTTTCCTGATACACCTGATTTCTATCTCTGGGAATGAAGGCATGATACTGATAATTTCCATGGATCTCTAGCTCCACACTCCAATGTACTTTTTCCTCAGTCACCTGTCATTCCTTGAACTCTGTTACTCAATGGTCTTGTTGCCAAGATTTCTCTAGGTTCTTGGCTAAGCTACTAGAAATGAATTTAAAGAGTAAGCCAAGTTAGTTAGGCCAATAATTTATTAAGGAAGGGAGGGAAGAGAAATGGGAGAAAATTATAGATTAAGAGTCCCAGGTAGAGGGAAAGGGGCTGAAAAGTGATAAAGCAGATTGATTTACAGACTACAACTCCCCATTACAGATTACAAATGTACAGGTTTTACTTGCATGGTGTTCCAGGCAGGGGGAAGAAGACAAGAGAAGGGGGTGAAGGCAAGAACAGGGACAGTTCTGCTTTTTAAACCATTAATTATTCTGTCCCTTTGCTAATGACAGGGGAGGTGTCCTAGCTGTTTGCTATTTTTATTGGTTATTCCATCCATCAGTGTCCTGGGAAGGCCCAATGATAAGGATCCTGGAGAATATCCAGGGCTTCTCCTTGCTTCCAGAGGAAATCTCATTCCAAATAGGAGTTCTCCCAAAGGCCTTCCAGCAGCCATCTTGTGGGGGTATTGATGGCCCCATGTTTAATGGTGGCATTATTTCCACCAGTTTCCAGATTCATCTACTGATTCCCTAACTAGCCAGCCTTGGTCTGACACCTAAAACCAAAGAGAACTTACTGAACTCCAACAAGTTTATTTGATTCATGTGCTGTTTCACACAGATGTCTTTTTTTCTTGGCTCTCACTGAAATTTTCCCCCTCTATTCAATGACCTATGACAGCTATATAGATATCTGCAATCCTTTTCACTAACCAGTGCTTATGCAGAAGAGACTGTGCTGCACTCTCAACACTGGGTCCTATTGACTGGCTTTATTGACTCCTTGGTCAATGCTCTTTGCATGAACAGTTTGCTTTTCTGCAAATGCAATGTAGTCTACCACTTTTTCTGTGACTTAACCCCAATTTTAGCCCTGTCCTGCAATGATATTCTTGACACTGAAATCATGATAATCATTCCCACTGGCTCAAAAGTAATGCTTTCCATTATCACAATCTCTATGTCCTACAGGTCCATTCTGTCTGCTATCCTGAAAATTGAATCTAATTCAGGAAGCACAAAGCCTTCTATACTTGTGCCTCCCACCTCCTAAGAGTCATCATTTTTTATGGCATCAAGATTTTTACTTATTTAAAAGCAAAGAAGACCTATTCCTTGGTAATTGATCAAATGGCCCTTGTGTTGTATGCTAATTTTCTCATTTAAAGACTTAGGAACAAATAGGTAAAAAGTGCTCTCATTAGAGAGAGGGCTCCAGGTAATTGAAATGACAGAGGTGCTGAGTATCTGAGCTCATCTTTTCTTTCTTTCTTACTTGGTTATTTACTTGGTCTCTGTTTAAATACAGTAGTGTTCTTCAATTAGTTTGCATTTCCGTTGAATTATCTTCTACTTGACCACATGTGCTCTGGAACATTTCCAAGAACACATTTTTAGAGATTAACAAAATAATTGGAAGCCAAGGAATATGTGTTAAACCTGTGGTGGTTTAAATGTATGTTTTTCTAAATAAATTCTTTTGCAAATAGCTCTATGCATAACTTTAAATTGATAGAGATATCATAAAGATTAAATCAGATGTTGAATTTTAAAATTTTACCCAGTACTAATAAATTTTGGCCACTACCATGAGAATACTCAAAGTCTTGCAAAATTTGAATATCCAATGTCTTTTGTTATTAACTAGTCTTTTATAAATACTGTTTGTTTATCTTATTCATAAACAAACAGATTAAAAAGCAGAACAGATCTTTAATATTTGGCTTTACAGTAAAACAAAATACTTTGATAGAATTAAGTTATAGAAAAAATTATGTGTGAACATTGGAGAAAATTTGGAAAATATTTAAAAATATTAAAGAATATAGAAAAATCCCAACCATTTCTGGTAGTTTTGTTCATGGCCTTCTAGAAAAATCTTACATATGTGTATGTATAATAATATGTTTGTACAAAATTTTGTTATTTTCTTTTTGGTATTCGCAACTTTTGATTTCCATTCATCACTAAAATATTTGGTAAATCTTTGTTATTTAAATTTGTGAAATGAATATTTTCAAGTTACGTAACTGAAATCAAGAATCTTATCTTGCAATGCTTTAACACTTGAACTTTTGTAAACACATGTTGTTAAATATTAGCAAGCAGTAAGATCTCTTTTGTGTCTACCTGCTAATCATTTGCAAATCCTACCATTCTTTGATGTGTCAAGAGAATTCAGTAATTAGCATTTCTTTGTTTAATTTCACTACGCTTTCTATGTCTACTATAGTATAGTCCCCGCAAGCCTTTCTGGGTGAGCTGGCTTTGGCCCGGGAAGGTGCCCAGGGAGAAAGGCACGTGGATTGGGAGCCGGACCCTGGGCTGGGGGAGCGCGGGCAGAGGCTGCCGGATGGTGCGGGGCAGGGCAGGGGCTTCCTTCTTCACCAGGGGGTTGGCCTGGCGCCTGGCGGAGGTGCCCGAGGAGCGCGCAGCAGCGGTGGTGGTGGTGGCTGCGGGTGTGGCCACAGGGCTGGGTAGGGCAAGCAGGAATGAGATCTCGGTGCTCCACTCGCGGCTCCACTCCAGCCCCGAGACTTTGGGCACCGCAGCCGCCTTGGCCTCCCACCTCACGACTGGCGCGAGACCTTTACCAGTTACCGGGGCAAAGAGCTTCTCGGAGCCCACAGACGCTGTGCGGTCCCCGCTCCACCGCACTTCGCAGTTAACTAGCATTAGTCCCGAAGCGGAAGCCGGAAGGCATGGACGCAGGAGGCGCAGCGCGGGGCCCTGGCAGCCCCAGGACGCTCAGGACCCGGTGGCGGCCGGCCCCTTCCCAGCGCGCGCTCCTGGGCTACGACTGCCCTGGGGACTCCGGGCCTACCTGTCTCCCCCAGCCGCTGTCCGGACACGAGTCCTTAAGTATTAATTAAATACAGAATATCCTATCCTTTCATATTTTGGAAAGCGTTTATGTTGTAATCAAATGCAATATAAACTTTGGAACATATGAAAATCCTAGACCATTTGCAGGTACCTGTTGTCCCTATGTGTTTCATTGCATATCATATTTTATGTAAGATTTGGTCTGAGGTATTTTTTAAGACTAATTTTATTCATGGAGGTATGTCAAAATTGTATGTATTGTAAAACTTGGACCTTTAAGTAATGTTAAAATAAGTCTGGAATAGAGCATGACAAAATATGAACATTAGTTTTTCTTTGCAAATGATTGATATTATATAATGTGAAAAATGGGTTATATTTACTGAGTAACTACTGAGTGCTACACTATTAGTCAAAGGACTTTAGGTATATAATTAACATAGATTAGCTTCTCAAGATAATTCTCAGGTAGGTTCTTGAAAAATCTGCTTGTTCAGGAAAATGGAAAGCCATCCTCCTACATGTTCAGGAAAGTCTTAAGAATAACCCTCTAATTTTTTCTATGTCACACACTTCACAACCAGTCCATCACCATATCATATTTCTTCTCTGTACAGAATATATTTGGAGTGTGACTATTTCTCAACACTTCCTCTGCTATGGCCCTGACCAAAAGACCCATCATCTCCATCTTTAAATCATAGTTGAAGCCTTCTAGATTGTCTCCCTGTTTTCTGCCTTATCCCTCCTGAGTCTAATCTGAACTTATGGCTAGACTATAAATGTAATTTGGATCATGTCACTTTGCTTCATAAAACCTACATGGCTTCCAAAATGGGTAAAAATCAAAACATTTTAAGAGTCTCCAAAGCCAACCAGATCTTGCCTCTCCTCCTCAATTTTCTGAATGCATCCTTCATCTTTGTGTCTGTCATGCTCTCTTTGGTGTGGCCACGATGACCTCCTCACACTCCCTCCTTTCCAATACGAATTAGTCCTGATGATGGCCAGGCATTTTCCACTTTTCAATCTTGCTGAAGTTTGCTTTGCCCAGATAACGGCATTTTCTTCTCATTCTCTTCTTCATAAGACCATGCCTCACCACACTATTTAAAATCACATCTGCTCCTTCCCTCATACTTGCTGAATTTGTTTTTCATAACAGTAAAACCAAGTATTTTATATTTTGCTTGTGTCTTTTGTTTCCTCTCTGTTTTCCTCCACTATGAGAGCTCTTTGAGAACAAGATTATTGCCAATTAGGTTCATTCCTGTATCCCCATGACCTAGAAGAATGCCACAATAATTGTGCTTGAATGGCTGAATTTTACAGAGCATAGAACTGGGGCAGAGAGAGATGGAGAACTTGATCATGGTTAGTCAATAGGTTAAAAGATAAGCTCATATTTGAACCCAGATAAACTGACTAGGGTTCATGTTCTTCATCACCATTGTATGGTATGACTGTTTTTCTACAAAAGTATAATACTCTTGTCAGAGTTGAAATATAATCCATTTCTTTATTATATTTTTCAAAAAGTTAACAAAAATAATTGTATTTGTTACAGGTGTGTATTGCTGGCAAGCATTCTATACAGAGGCTGAGAGAAGACAGTATGACTTTGGAAATATCAGGTAAATCTTTTCAAACATACATGTATCATCCTATTTACAGAAAAAAGGGAAATTTGTAAAGGAAGGAAAGCTATATCAGGTGATTTGATATGGATAGGGACAGAGCCTGTATTAGTCAGGTTCAGGCTGTCCTGGTATAAGAAAGTGTTTCAGCATTGATATAAAGGCAGTGGCCACCAGAGGTTCTGAGGGAGGGAGAGGGAAGAATAGGTGTAACATGTAGTACTTTGGAGACATTTGAATTTTTCTGCATGATATTACAAAAATGGATACAGGCCATTATAGGTTTTGTCAAAACCTATAAAATTGTGAAGTGCAAATTGTAAGCAATAATGTAAACTATACACCATGTTTAGTAGCAATGCCTCAATATGTGTTTATCAATTATAACAAATGTACCACACTAATGAAAAATGTTGTTAATGTGGGAAAATGGGGGAGAGGGAGGCAGTGGGGTATCTGGGAATCCCCAGTATTTTCAATGTAAAATTTATGTAACCTAAATCTTCTTTGCAAAATAAAATAAAAATAAATAGAAAAAAAGAAAGTGTTTCAGAAACAGAGTGGCTCAACACTTGAGAAAGTATCCCCCTTAGATGTAAAAGTGCAGACTTTTGCTTACTAGGGTTTGTGGTAGGTCATTTCTATAAGTTAGTCTTGATCCCCAGGTTTTTCTATGTTGTTGCTCTACCATCTCACAAGGTGTTGTCCTCTTCTCCATGCATGTAGAGGTTTCTTCTAGCACTCCGTTAACATTCCACAGTCTGGGGGAAACATGAGTTTTTCACATTGGGAAAATAATTTTTTTCTATGTAGATTGTTTTTTATGAATAATTCAATTCCTTGAATAGGAGTTACCTTTTCAGGTAACTTCTGTTTCTGGTGTGAACATCTTAAAAATTGTATATTTCACCTAATTAATGATATTTACAGCAATAGGATATTTACAAAATTTTATTACTCTCATTTTAATATTTGTGGGGAACTACAGTGTTATCCCTTCTTTCATTCCCTACTTTGGAAATTTTGTCTTCTCCTTTCACAGTGCTTGTCCTAGGGATTATTAACCTTGGAGTAGTAGAGATGCAAGTCATCTTTCCCATTCTTTGTTATGTTTTTGTGATAAATTTTAACTTTATGTGTGACTCAAGCCTAAAATGAACCAATGTAATTTTCCAGTACACAATTATTTTAAATCAATTAAATTTTTACAAATCCAGTATTTAATATATTTACCTTCAGTTATATATATATAACTGAAGGTAACATATATATATATATATATATATATATATGTGTTATTATTTCTTGGAGTAAACCCAAGGTTCCTTCTGTTTTTTATTCTCTTTATACCTGGAAAATTCTTGGAGCACAAATCTGCTGGGTATATATTTTTCTGTATGTGTGTGTATTAGTTCCTGAAAAAGATTTAATTTTGTTTTCACATTTCAAAGTTATTTAAATTAGTATTGAATCTTATAATGACAGTTATTATCTTTCAGTATTTGAAACAAGACTCTCCATTTTTTTCTGGCTTGCATCAGTTTTGTTGATGTCTGTTACAATTCTCATGGGTTGCTTTCAGAATGTAATATGTACTATCCTCTGATTTTCATCATCATTTTCTATTTTTCTTTGTTTTTCAGTTGTGAGATCAAAGAGTCGATATATGTTTTGTTTGATGGTTGATTTTCTATTTTTTTCACCTTCCTAGGCATTTTTAACAATCATAGTCCTGAGGTTTAATGTCTTTCCTTATATTCAGAAAATTTATGGTCATTAATTTCTTAAATATGTCTTCTGATGCAGTCCCTTTCTACTCTTACATAGTACACTAAATATATGTATATGAAACAGTGTGATATTGTACCACAGTTCTCAGATAGTTCTTCCCCAATGTTTTATTTTTTCTATAACATTTCATCTTTCTGTTTGTTATTTCCTATTGGCTTATCATCAAGTTCACAATTACATCCTCATCTTTATTGAACATATTGAGTATACTGTTGATAGAATATTTTTCTTTTATGTTGTGTGTGTGCTTTTTAAAAGTTATATTTCTAGCAATTACACAGTACCTTATAGATTCCATCCTTATGGAGCAATTTCTCATATATCCATTAATGTTTATCCTCTCAAATAGATGATCTAACCTCATAATTTTCAATGTTCTTTAGCCAAAGACCCAGGAACAGCTGTGGTGGGCAACTTTATATTATTACTTATTGCAGTGAGGAAGAGCACATGCCATGTGAAAACATGCAGTTTCTAATTAAGAGGGTTTTAGAAAGTTTGTATTAAAGAATTTTGGCTTTGGTTGGGTAACCAGGAAGAAGAAATAAGGAAGCAAAACTTTGTATTCATTTGAGCCTACCAGAAAGATGAGGTTGTAATAAAGAAATCATATTCCACAGAGGAACAAGCTGCTGTAAGAGGAGATGGAACTGCATGCTGTCATGCTTGTCTTGGTGAATTTCCCCTTTTATTAATATATAGTGACCTTCCTCATCCCTTAGAGTAGTTTTGCTTTGAAATCTATTTTGTCTGATTTTAGTATTACTTCTCTAGCTCTTTATTGGTTACTATTTGCATGGAACATCTTTTTCTAACCTTTCACTTTTAACCTGGTTGTGTCCTTATAGCTGAGTTGGGTCTCTTGTAGACAACATATAGAGCGCTCATATTTTTTTTGGTCCATTCTATCAGTCTATGTCTTTTGATTGGAGAGTTCAAGCCATTAACATTCAATGTTATTACTGTAAAAGCATTACTTACTTCATCCATTTGGTCCTTTGACTCTCTGTTGTCATATCGTTCTATTGTCTGTCTTCTTATCCTTTAGTTTACCTTTCCTAATAATCTTCATTTATAAACTCTTCTCCAAATCTCTCTTTTTTTCCTCTCAGGCTGCAGCACTAACTTTAGTATCTCTTGCAATTCTGGTCTTTGGGTAACCTATGCTATCAGTTTTTGGTTGTCTGTGATGACTTTCAACTCCCCTGCAGTTTTGAAGGACAATTTTACAAGATTCAGATTTCTTGGCAGTTAGTTTTTCTATTTCAGTACCTTAAATTCATCATACCATTATCTTCTTTCATTCATAATTTCTGGTGAGAGGCTGGTACTTAATCTTATCAAGTTTCCCTTGTATGTTTTGCTTACAAAAGGGTTGTTGAGGTTGCTGAGGTTGTGAACAGGAACTCTCATGCACTCTTGGTAGGAGTGTAAATTTGTACCACCCCTTTGTTTGGCATTATTCTAGACCCAGTAATTTTCATCCTGGCTGTGTGCCCTGGAGACTCAGCATTCTTACATGTATGCAAGAATATTTATAGTGGAAAGATTTGTAATACCACAAAACTGTTATTTCCCAAATGCCCATCAACCTTGAATAGATAAATTTGAGACATTATGTCCATACAATGCAACACTATATAGCAATAAAAATGAACCCAGTTATATGCATCAAGGTGTATGAATCTTGAAAGCATCATGTTGAACCAAACAAACAAGTCACAGAATACATTTTCTATTATTCCATTCATATGAAGTTGGAAATAGCAAAACAAAAGTATATCTGACATTGGGTTACACAGCTATGTGGTAAAACTACAAAGAGAAATAATGGAATAGTACAAAATTCAGATGGAATGTATGTGTGGTGGAGGTGGGGGGAAATGCCATCAGGGAGAGGCATGGAGCCAGTACTACTAACTTAACTGTTATCATGGGTGGTGGGTACACAGATCTTCATTTCATTATAATTATTTAAATATTACATATATGTAGTGTTCACTTATTTTAGATGTTATATTATATTTATTGAAATGAACTTGCAAAATTTTGCCAATGCTAATGTATGTTCTATTATTTCTCACTAAAATCTCCAGGAAATCCAAAAGGCTAGTGTGAAAAGTAGTTATTTTCTTCTTGAATCTTCTAAAACTTACTAGTTTGAATTAGCCTTTAGATTTTCAGGCCAAAAGGATATGCAAATAAGTATATGTAGAATAAGTTTCAACACTTTTATGGTAAGTTTACAGTTGTGACAGAAATACCTTCAACTTTCAGATACTGAATAAAAGACCCTTAGTAAAAAAAATGCAAGATGGGCCAAGTTACTTCATAGTAAAAGATACATCACACCAATTTTTACACCAAATTCTTAAAAGCATTTGAAAAACATTTGCATCTTCTAATTGCCAAACAGTGTAATCATGTGGTAGAAGAAGATACAACTAATAAAAATTTTAAAATCTCAAACTATTCCATTTCCTAAAATAAGAAATTATGGTTGCTCCTTGGAAAATATGTTTTGTTTTTTATCTCAATTTACTTTAAACCCACTCCCACCCACACCCCCTCCTGGCTGGGAAGCGACCTGGACCTGCCTGCAGAGGCCACATCTGTTAGACCCAACCACCTAAGCCCCAGCTCCCTCCACCATGTGCTTGGCTGGCATGTTGGTGCAGAGGAGTGCACCGCAGATGCAGGAGCTGAAGGGGCCTCATGCCTTCATCATAGGAAATCACAAGGTTCACTTGTGGACACTAGTTACAAGCAAAGCCTTCGATACTGTGTGAAGATTTGCAAAGGGGTCCGTGATGTTGGCAGTTTCACCTCTGGTGCCTGCCTCTGCTGCTTCAGAAGGCTGTGTTTATATTTAGGGCAGCAACTGCAGTGGTGGACTGGCTACCTGCAGAGAAAATATTAAAGGAACCTCAGTGTGGAAGCAGAAGTTGATTTACTCAGTTACTGTGCAAGAGAATGGAAAGAAGACATGCCTCATGCCAAGCTGATGAGGAACGCTTATGAGGAATTATTTTGGTGATATTATATTAAATGTGTTCAACAATTAAAAAGAAATAACTCTGATGCACTGAGATCATTGTTATTTCAGATATTCACCCAGGGCCTCCCTTCTTCATCCTGGATGAAAGAAAAAAACATAATTTATCGTTCTGAAAAACTGCTGTTTTCACAAGGTTGCAATTGGATTCAGCAATACAGTTTGGTCCTGAGAAATATACAGGTTCAAACGTGTTTGAAAATTATGTAAATACATGGACTTAATGAAAATGCAGTGGACTGAATGTAGTGGAATTCAAGATCATAATAAGAGAGGCAGTATGTGCAACATCCTTTTTTCCAATGCAATTCTGGAATATAAATTTTATGAACCTTTAAAAGTCATCATGCTGTATCACATCATTGAAGTGCATGAACAAATGAAGGCTAAAAAGCTTGTCCCCAGTCTTTTTTGACTCCTGTTTTCCTGTTTTTTTTGACTCCTGTTTTTTCAAACATCAATACATTCTTTGAGCTTCATGATAAATCACCTGAATTCTGTAAGTGACATGGATTAGAGCAGATTGATATGTTATTTTACTTTACTTTTTTTATTTTGTAGGTACCTGGGTTTGAACTCAGAACCTCACACATGCAAAGCAGGCATTCAACCACCAAGCTACATCCATTCGACCAGACTGATATGTTTATCCTACGATAGTGTTCACACTGTTCAACTTCAGTGACTTAGAATTCTGCTGTCAGGAGGAACCTCTCAGGCAGTGACTGGAGATCTGCCTGCTGACCAAGAATGACTGTCACTACCACATTCCCATGCTGTACGGCTGGGTGGACAGGGCATCAGCTCACCAGGGGCAGCAATCTCACCTGCAAGTGAAGTATCTCTTGAAGATCAAAGTGAGTGTTTCAGTTGCTGAAGGAATTAGGATTCCTTCTCCAAACTTCCAGGTACACTGGGAGGGAGCAGTGCATCTATGGCTTGTCTTTGTTTCTCTGTAATTACCTCCAAAGCAGCTGCTCTGACTTGTGGGTTAGTGGTTTTACCTTATCCATAAGGACTCTGGACACTTACACAACAGCCACCTTTCAGAGAACAGGGAAGTTTAATATGGGCATCAACAGGAGAAAAATTAGAGGAAAACAAGTAGGGAGAAATAGCTAACCTGGAAAGAAAGAATATCTTATCTCCAATCTTTAAGTTCATTAACAATCTCATCATTGGCTGGTTTTGAATCAGCACCAACATGGCCTTATAGTTTAAGCATTATCTTCCCAAGAATCTTTGTGGTAAAGTGACTTTCTAGAACGACTTGTTTACCTTTAAATTGTGTGTGCATGTACATATATACACACAAACACGCATGTATAGTTTTATACCTACATATGTTTACACACATACATATAACCATGACTTTGTAATGTCATGCAGTTTATTTTATTTCTCTTTATGTTTTTTTATTACTATTGTGCCTGACCAGTATAAGTATTTGATATAGATAAAAAAGATAAATTCTGTAGATTTAGGCAACTGAATGACAATTATTGAACTGTCCCCCAAATACTAACCTGTAGATTACTTTTAAAAAATTACATTAAATGCACACATATAATTCTGTTACTTCTCTGAATAGACATGTTTCATGCAACAGTTTTCAATTAATGTTGAAAAAACTACTTGATAATTTTAATAACAATTAATAACCAACTGATTAGTGAATCAACAATTTATTCAGTAATATAGATGGCATATGGACCTATACAAACAATGATCTGATAATTATTTGCTGTGCACTTCAACCAATTAGAAATACTTAAGCCAAGAATCTGATATATGTTCCATTCCAGTGCAGTATGTTTCCATGTGATTTGACCAACAAAAAAATATTAACACAATGTCAAGCATTTTCTTTTTTTTTTCTTTCTTTCTTCTTTTCTTTCTCCTTTTTTAAGAGCAGCTCAGTGATTTAGAGGGTGGTTAGTTCAATACAGAGAGCCTAAGGGGAAAAGTACAAAATGGCATTTAACACCAATACCAGTACTTATCTCATATGGTTACAACTAAGCATATTACTAATTTTTGTGTTACTCATTACTTTTCTTTGGAATGTAAATCAAAGCCATTAACTTGAACTTGAGGTATATACAGAATTCATACACAAAATACTTTTCATAAGTAACATTACACTTTACTGGAAACTGAGTATCTGTGCTTGTTTGTATTCTGACTTAGAACAAGAAGAGAACATTCAACTAGGGAGGCTTATACTGATAGTAAAGTTCTACAAGTTAACAATGTCTTCCTTCCCCTTTATACTTATCACAGGCTGCACAATGTCCTGAGAGGGTTCATTATGAGAAAAATGTCAGTCATAGCTTTAAGAACTTATTTTGAAAAAAACTAATGAGAAAGCAAATTGTAGGTAAGGCTTCATCTTCGCTTTCAAATGAATGGTCTTAATTTTTCTTCTTATAGAAAATGTTTAAATCAGTTTATTAGAAATATACCTAAACCATTAATTTTGCAGCTTTCAGGTAAAGTCCAGCACTTCATTTACACAAAATCTATGAGAAGTCAGTAGAGATCATCTAATCTTAAGTTGTGACATCATCCATTCAAGTCCTTGATAGAATCCCGAGCTGGTAAGAGCACAGCATGCCTGGATAGGGCATTGGTGATCTTTAATAGAAGTTAGTTTCAAAAACTGGGAGATTTCTGCTTCAGTCATATATTCTTTGACATGTAGCCTATGAGCAAAAAATCAGCTAACCAGCTTTTCTTAGGTCCTTATGTGCTAACATTTTATCCAGTTCTTCTCTAGTTACAGAAATCCTTTCTCTGTCTGTACTGTCCACAAAAACTATTACAAACTTAGTGTTAGTATAGTAAGTGTTCCAAGAAGAATGAAGTGATTCACAGCCACCAATATCCCTCATTAGGAAGTGTATATTATTAACCACTGCCTCTTAGGGGATGTATGCACAACTTCATTCATAGAAAATTGATAAAGGATGGTAGTTTTCCCTGCATTATCCAGACCAACAATGATAACTTTGTGCTCCTGGTAATTGAACAATCTCCATATCCAGGGGAAGAGAATTCCCATTCTTGGGCAGTGGTACCCTCTCCAGCCACCCAGGTCCCCAGGCCTTCCCCAGTTCAGGCTAAGGGGGAGGAGAGTGACACACCAGGGCCTCCACCTCTACTGCTGCTACTCCACACTTACAGTTAGTTGATTCCAGCAACAGGAGGGAAGCAGAAGCCCAGGCCACACTCACACACCTGAGGCCCCATCGCTGCTGGCACTGCCCTCTCCTGGCTTGCAGACATGGCCACTTTGTTATCTTCCATAAGCCTTGTGGGCTACCATGCTCCCCTAGTTCCAGAGCCACCTTTTTGATTATGAGGGTAGATTTCCATGAAATGCTATGGTAACTCACTTTTGCCTCTGAATTTCTTGCCTATACATTAGATTCCAGTTCAAATACTTAATTCATAGTGCTTGTTTTAGTTCAATAGCTTGGCAATTCATGTATCATGTTATTTTCAGTATTTGCAATATATCAAGCACCATTTTTCAAATTAATTACCTATTTTTCAAACTCATCTAAAACACAGAATCAGAAATATTTGGACTCTCTATGAGTATCAGTTTACACATGGAGCAAAAATAATTAAATATGCTAATGACCTTGGGATGCATCACAACTACATCAGGGAATTTTTCATTAGTCATTTTAAAGAAATAACATTAATTAAATCATCTCGTATGGTTACAACTAAGGATATTACTAATTTTGGTGTTACTCCTGTAGAACACAAGATTTTCTAAAATCTATTTTTCATATGAATCTCAAATTTCATCAGCAGCTAATTATTGTATTTTTTAAAAGTAGAGCAATTTCCATTTACAGAAAAATAATGCATGAAGTGGAGAGTTCCCATATACCCTCACATGAAGTGTTCCATCTTATGGACATTTTACATTTGTGTATTTTTCAAGGCTTCCCTTTCTTTACTGATTTTTGTCTAGATGTGCCATTCATAATTGAATGTGTTGTGTTGAAACATACTATTACATAGAACCATCTATTTATCCTTTCAAATTTGACAAAATTTGTTTCATGTACTTTGGGGTGATTAAGTGTATATGTATTTATAATTAACTCTTCTTGAAATGACCACTTTATCATTATATAGTGTTCTGTTCTCTGTTACATTTTAAAAATTAGAGCAGAAAATCAAACAGAAAGAAGTGTTCTGATATAACCCTCCCACACTCACAAAGGCAGTTTTCCCATTATTTACATGTTTGCATTAGTTTCATGCCTTTGTATAATTGAAAAACAATATTATCATAATTATAATATTAATTATATTCCATATACACAGTGTTCCTGTACTCCTCTGTCACCTACTTTTTCATTATACTTATTACTTATTATGTGTTTAGATATTGTATATCCAAACTCAGATTTATCATTACTTTTTGTGAATTTACAATTCTTAACTTGTAAGA
The DNA here is from genome assembly GCA_029593785.1 of Cabassous unicinctus. Taxonomy (NCBI): domain Eukaryota; kingdom Metazoa; phylum Chordata; class Mammalia; order Cingulata; family Chlamyphoridae; genus Cabassous; species Cabassous unicinctus. The sequence goes on along the minus strand of JAQZBX010010384.1, from coordinate 545 downwards.
AATAAGTGGATTTATATGTCAAAAGTACAATAATATATATGTGTATATATATAATATATATATGTGAGAAGTTGTTCGTTTACAAAACAATTATGCATAAAACACAGGATTCCCATACACCTCCCTACCATCACCATCTTGCATAGATGTGGAATATTTATTACAATTGATGAAAGCACTTTTAAAAAATAATTGTACTGTGCATTAACAATAGTTGCCTTTGTTACAAATGATGACTAAAATAATTGTCTCTTCTCCAATATTTACACTAGGTGTTTTTTTTTTTCCCCCAAACATCACCCTATTATTACCACCTAGTATTATTATGGCACATGTGCTATAATTCATTCTTGACTTGTACTATTAAACGTATTTTATCATGTACAATAGGGTTCACCGTATTATACAGTCCTATGTTAATCTTTTAGTTTTCACTCTAGTAAAATGTATACATCCTAAAGTTTATTCTTTCAAATACATTCAACTAGATAGTTCATTGCTGTTGATTACACTCCCAGTAATGTGCTACCATCACCATGATCCAT
>JAQZBX010010383.1:31866-44500 GCA_029593785.1 Cabassous unicinctus | reverse complement strand
GTTTGATGTTTCATGGGAGGAAAAGACAATCAAGGTCTCTGCAGACAATATTATGACATAGGGTTGGAGAGTTGATATACCCCTGAGGCAGGACTGTGAAGGTATACTGCTGGCCTTGCCAGCTGAAAGGAAACTGTTTCTGGTGGTCCTTACTAATACCTATTGAGAAATCTTGGGTGTCCAGTGTACCATGACACCTTCCCCCTCTCATTCCCCAGTGTATCTCAAGTTTTGATTTAATTTTCAAAGAAGTTTTAGGTCACAGCAAAGTCACACACGGAATACTAGAGACTCCCACATACCCAACCACCCTCCCCCTTCCCCACCCCATATTAAAACCCTTTTTTTTTTATGGATGTTAGCATTGTTATAACTGTTAAACAGATAGCAAAATATAGCAACTAAACATTGTCAATGGTTTACAGTATAGTTTACAATTTAGAATGTACAGTTTAATAATTTTGATGATATTTGCCATGTCCTGTGTCCATTACTGTAAGCTAATGAAGAATATTTCCCATGACCACTAAATACCCCGTTTGATCTTTTCTGTTCCTTCTTCCCCACCCCCTGGGGCATATGACACTTGTCTGTCTTGGATCATGGGATGACAAGATTTATGGTTACATGCCCTAGATATTCTAACCTGCCCTTCCTAGTCTAACCACCTGTTAACCCTGCACCAGCAAACCCAGTAAAATCTCTACCCACCTGTCCTATCCTTCAATATTGAACTATACTCTATCAACTTACCATAGATTATGTCCATATGAGTGATGGCTCGCAACCTACCCTTCTCTCTCTCTCCCTTGTTAGCCTATCTTTCAGTCAGTGGTTCTCAGAATCTGTTAATTATCCTCAATTCAAATTAATGGGGTCATAAATTGCTCATCCTTCAATGCCTGGCTTGCTTCACTCAACATAAGGTCTTCAAGATTCATCTAACAAGATTCATGTGTTAGCACTTTATTCTTTCTAACAGCTGAGTAATATTCCATTGTATGTATGTACCACATTTCGCTTATCCATTCATCTGTTGATGGGCACTGGGGCTGATTCCAACTTTTGGCAATTGTGAATAATGCTGCTATGAACATTGGTGTTCATATATCTGTTCATGTCTTTGCTTTCAATTCTTCTGGGTGTATACCCAGTAGTGGAATTGCTGGATCATATGGAAGATCTATTGTTAGTTTTCTGAGGAATTGCCAAACTGTCCTCCACAGCAGCTGGGCCATACCACAATCCCACCAGCAGTGGATGAGGAAACCTATTCGTCCACATCGTCTCCAACACTTATACTCTGCTGTTATTTTAATAACTGCCATTCTGATGGATGTAAGATGATATCTCCTTGTGGTTTTGATTTGCCTTTCCCTAATAGCTAGTGATGTCGAGCATTTTTTCATGTGCTTTAGCCATTTCTATTTCTTCCTTGGAGAAGTATCTTTTCAGGTCGCTTGGTCATTTTTTAAATGGGTTGTTTGTCTTTTTATTTTCAAGGTGTAGGATTTCCTTACATATGCAGGATATTAGGTTCCTATCAGCTATATGGTTGTCAAATATGATCTCCCATTGAATAGGCTGCATTTTCACTTTCTTAATAATGTCTTTTGAGTACAGAAGTTTTTAATTTTGAGGAGATCCAATTTATTTGTTTTTTATTTTTCTGGTCATGCTTTCAGTGTGAAGTTAATGAAGCCAGTTCCTATTACAAGTTCCTGTAGATTCCTCCTTACATTATCTTCCAAGGTCTTTATGGTCTTGGCTCTTATATTTAGACTTCTGATCCTTCTTGAGTTGATTTTTGGATATGGTGTGAAATGGTTTTCCTCTCCCATTCTTTTGGATATGGACTTCAAGCTCTCTAAGCAACATTTATTGAAGAGGCCATTCATTCTCAACTGAGTGTGCATGTTGGCCTTGTTGAATATCTAATGACTGTATATGTGAGGATCTATATCTGAACGCTCAGTTCGATTCCATTAGTCAGTGTATCTATCCTTGTGCCAATATCATGCAGTTCTGACCACTGTAGCTTTGTAGCATGTTTTAAAGTCACATAGTGTGATAACTCCAACTTCATTTTTCTTTTTCAATATGTCTGTGATGATTCGGGGCCTCTAATCCTTCCAAATAAATTTTGTAGTTAGTTTTTCCACTTCATTAAAAAATACAGTGTTTATTTTTATTGAGATTGCATTAAATCTGTAGATTAATTTGGGTAGGATAGACATTTGATGATGTTTAGTCTTCCTATCCATGAACAGGGAATATTCTTCCATTTATTTAAGTCTTCTTTGATTTCCTTTAATAGTGTTGTGTAATTTTCTGTATATAAGTCCTTTACATCTTTAGTTAAATTTATTCCTAGGTATTTGATACCTTTAGTTACTATTGTAAATGTTTTTTTTTTTTCTTGATTTACTCCTCAGATTCCTCCTTATTGATGTGCAGAAATGCTACTAATTTATGAGCATTTATCTTATAGGCTGCAACTTTAGTGAATTCCTTTATTAGTTCTAGAAGCTTTGTTGTAGATTTCTCAAGGCTTTCTATATATATGTCATCTGCAAATAGTGAAATTTTTACTTCTTCCTTTCCAATTTATATACGTTTTATATTTTTCTTGCCTCATTGCTTGGGCAAGTACTTCTACGGCATTGTTTAATAGGAGTGGTGATAGTGGACAACCTTGTCTTGTTTCTGAACTTGGAGGGAAGGTTTTTAGTATTTCACCATTGAAGATGGTGTTGGCTCTGGGTTTTTCATATATACAATTTATCATGTTCAGAAAATTTCTTGCTATTCCTATCTTTTGTGGTTGTTGTTTTTTTTTTTTTAATCAGGAAAGAATGCTGTATTTTGTCGAATACTTTTTCTGCATTTATAGAGATGATCATGTAATTTTTTTCTTTAAATCTGTTTATATGGTGTATTACATTGATTGTTTTTCTTATGTTGAACTATCCTTGCATACCCGGGATGAATCCCACTTGGTCATGGTGTATAATTTGTTTGATATGTTGTTGAATACGATTAGAAAGTATTTTGTTTAGGATATTAGCATCTAGTTTCGTTAGAGGGATTGGTCTACAATTTTCCTTTCTTGTGACATCTTTGTCTGGCTTTGGTAATAGGATACTTTAGGCATCATAGAATGTGTTAGGCAATGTTCTTCTACTTCTATTTTTCAGAAGAGCATAAGCAGGATAAGAGTTTCTAGGAATTTGTCCATTTCCTCTCAGTTATCATTCTTATTGGCATATAATTTTTCCAAGTATTATTTCTGTGGGGTCAGTGGTGATATCCCTTTCCTCATTTCTTATTTTGTGTATTTCCATCTTCTCTCTTTTTTCTTTGTTAGTCTGCCTAAGAGTTTGTCCATTTGATTGCTCTTCTCAAAGAACCTGAATTTTTTTTACTTTTTCTAGTTCTTTCTTAATTTCTATTTTATTTAGTTCTGATCTAATCTTTGTTACTTCTTTCTTTCTACTACTTTTGGGGTTTGTTTGTTGCTGTTTTTCCTATTCCTGCAAGTGTGAATTTACATCCTCGATTTTAGCTCTTTCTCCTTTTTTGATATATGCATTTACAGCTTTTGCTGCATACCATAGGTTTTGATATGTTATGTTGTCATTTTTATTCATTTCAATGTAGTTTCTGATTTGTTTTGTGATTTCCTTCTTGGCCCACTGTTTGTCTAATAGTTTGTTGTTTAACATCCATATCTTTGTGCCTATTCTGGTTCTCTGGCATTACTGATTTCCAATTTCATTCCATTGTGGTCAGAGAAATTACTTTGCATAATCTCAATCTTTCTGAATTCACTGAGATTTTTTCTGTGGCCAGTATGTGGTCTATCTTGGAGTATGATCCATGTGCACTTGAGAAGAATGTATTTGCCACTGTATATGGGTGTATTGTTTTGTATATATCTTTCAGATCCAGATCCTGTAATTTATTAATCACAATCCTTGTTTTTTATTTATTGTTTTTCAAGATGTTTTATCTAGTGGTGATAATGGTGTATTAAAGTCCCCCACTCTAATTGTAGAGACTTCTATTTCTCCTCTTAGTTTTCCCAATGTCTGCCTCAAGTATTTTCAGGCAACCCCGTTAGGTGTGTAAATGTTTATTTTTGTTCTTTCTTCTTGAAAGATTACCCCATTCACTAATGTATAGTGTACGTTTTTGTGTCTTACACTACTTTTGCATTTAAAGTCTATTTTGTCTGATATTAATATAGCTGCTCCTGCCCTTTTTTGTTATTGTTTGCTTGTAAGATTGTTTTCCTGCCATTCACTTTCAGCCTCCTGAATCCCTGGGTCTAAGGTGGGTTTCTTGTAGACAACATATAGATGGAAGATATTTCCTTATCCATTCTGCCAATATGTGTCTCTTGACTGGTGGCATAATCCATTAACATTCAATGTTATTACTATCAAGGAATTACTTACATTAGCTATATTTTCTTTCCATTTCTGCATGTCATATGCTGCTTTTATTTCTCTTTTTGTCATTTTAGTTGTTCTTACACTGTCCTCCAACTCTCCCTCTCTCTCCATTTTTTTCCATTCAACCTGAAGTTCTCCCTTTAGTATTTCTTGAAGTGCTGGTTTCTTATTGACATACTCTCTTAATTTTTGCTTATCTGTGAGTATTTTGAACTTTCCATAACTTTTGAATTATGGAAGATTTTTCTTTTAGTATCTTAACTATGTCATATCACTGCCCTCTTGCCTCCATTGTTTCAGATGAGAAATCAGCATTTAATCTTACTGAGCTTCCCTTGTATGTGATAGTTTTCTTTCCTCTTGCTGCTTTCAGTATTTTCTCTTTGTCTTGAGCATTGGACAGTTTGATGAGAATATATCTTGTAGTAGACCTTTTTGGATTTATACTGTTTGGTGTGCACTGCACTTCTTGGACATTTATGTCTGATTCCCACAATAGGGTTGGGAAATTTTCAGTAATTAGTTCCTCCAACACTCCTTCTGTTCCCTTTCCCATCTCTTCTCTCTCTGGGATGCCATAATGTGTATGTTTGTGCATTTTGTGTTGTCATTCAAATTCTAAAGGTCCTGCTGGATTTTTCCTTTTTTTAATCTAATTGTTTTACATTCAGTTTGGATTCAGATGTACTGTCTTCCACATCAGTAATTTTTCCATCACCTACTCAATTCTAATGTTATGTGCTTTTGGTGTCTTTTTGATTTCTTGGATTGTGCCATTCATCACTATCTTATCCAGTATCTTTTTGTGTATGTTACAATTTCTCTTGTATTTTCTCCCAGTGTCTTCTTTTATTTATTATTTTTTTAATTTTTCAATTTTTAAAAGATACTTAGATTATATAAATATTACACAAAATATATAGGGATTCCTATATGCTCCACTTCCCATACCTCCCATAAACTCCCATATGAATATCCTTCATTAGTGTGGCACATTCATTGCAATTGATAAATGCATTCTGGGGTTTGTCATTAAGCATGGACCATAGTTTATATTGTAATCTATACTGTCTCACACACAGTTCTGCATGATTTGTGATGATACAAAATGGCCTGCATCTTTCATTGCAACATCATTGAGGATGATTCCCACATACCAAAAATGTCCCCATATTACAACTGTTTTTCCCTCTCCCTACAGCCAGAGCCACTGGTGGCCAATGGCTCCACATCAGTGTTGTAATTTCTTCCACTGCTAGAATCACAATATGTCTATAGCAGAATACCAGTAAGTTCCTTCTAGTCCATAGCTCTTCCTCCAATCCCAAGGATTTTGGGGTGGTTATGGCCACTCCACCTCTTCTCTGTTTTCTTTTCCCCTCTTCTCACCATGCCAGCATTTTAATTAATTCTATATATTTGTTTATTTATTTTGTTTCTTGTTTCATTGTTTCAATTGCACTTTCCTAATTTTACTCCTCTGTGCTGCTTACTGGTGTTAATTTTTCTATTTCCTAGGTCTTATATATTTTCTCTCCTGCCTTTTACAAATTCTTTTACCTTTATTCTTTTTGTCTTCCTAACTCAATCTTTTTTTCTTGTCCAATTTTTTTTTCTTTCAAGGGAACATAGGCACATATCACACAAAAAACAGCTGAGTAGGGGCAAGATCCTGTATGATTGAGCTCTTTTGTGAACCTCCAGAGCAGGTGGTTTCAGGACATTGATCTGGAGGGACCTGAAGAAAAAGATAAACTCCTCAAGGTGCTTCTGGCTTGATTCTTAGTTACTGTGCATTCTCTTCTTTGATTTCCCCTTTTCTGTCTATACCTATTTTGTGTATCAATGCGATCCCTTCTCCTTCTCTCATTATTCTTTCTTTTGCTTTCTGTTGTTGCTCTTACATTCCACTTCTCTGTTTAGTTCTCAATTTTTCTGGTTTCTATTTCTACCTTATCTATCCTGTTTTTATTTTCTTTTATTAACTTTTTTCTTTTTATCATTTCTTTTCTCTTTCCCTCTCTTTTCATCATACTCATCTTTTAATTCCATCTATATATTTTTCTCTATTTGGTTTACCATTTCATTGCTGGTATCCCAATTTCTTATTCTTTTTACTCTACACCTCTTACATGAGTTAAATATTCATTTTCCAATGTCTTAAATGGTTCCTCTTCTAACAATTACTATAATTATTACTATTATCCTTTTACTTTTCTTACCTTTTTCACTTTCCTGGCCCTAATTTTTTCCTCCAAGGCAACATAGACAACAGCAACGAAATAGAAAAAGAAAAAAGTGTAAAAGAGAAAATTTAACACCCACACAAAAACAGCAATTAAATAAAACCCTATAGAGAGAACATAATCAACTGAATAAACCCATCAAAATAAATAGATGAACAGAGGGCAATAAAAATTACAAACCATACTAAAAACCAGGAAGACATGGGGCAGCCCAATGAGCAAACTAAACACCCAGAACAGGTGCAAAACATTGAACAATTGATCAGAGCTGTCCAAACAAATATCATGGACCAACTTAGTGAAGTGAAGGAAGAGATTAAGGATATTAAGAAGTTACTTAAATGTTAGAAGAGTAATTGTTTAAAACCTTGGAAAATGAGTATTTAACTCATATAAGCAGTGTAGAGTAATAGGAATAGAAAAGCGGGGTACTGGTATTCTACTACAGACATGATTCTAGCAATAAAAGAAATTACAACATTGATTTGGAATCAGTGGCCAATGGAGGCTCTGGGGGCAGGGAGAGGGAAAAACAGTTGTAGTATTGGGGCTTTTTCAGGATTTGGGAGTCATCCTGAATGATGTTGCAATGACAGATATAGGCCATTTTATATCATCCCATAACATGCAGAACTGTGTGGGAGAGAGTTGTAGACTGCAATGTGAACTATGTACCCAGGATATGTTTATCAATTGCAATGAATGTGCCACACTAATAAAGGATGTTTATTTTGGAGGGTGTGGGAGGTGTGGGGAGTAGGGCATCTAGGAATTGTTATATTTTCTGTGTAAAATTTATGCCTTCTAATTATTTTTTTTTAATTAAAATAAATTTAAAACCAAACTTCATGGTATTGACATGAGGATAGACATCCTGACCAATGGAACTGAGAGTTCTGATTTAGATCCTCAAATAAACAGTCAACTAATATTCAACTAAGCCACCAAGCACATTCTATTGGTATTTATGGGAAAGAATGGCCTCTTCAACAAATTGTGCTTGGGAACTAGATATCCATGTACAAAAGAATGATAGAGGAACAACATCTCACAACTTATACAAAAGTTAACTCAAGATGGTCAAAAATCTAAATTTTCAACCCAAGACCATGAAGATCTTAAAAGATAATATAAGGAAGTATCTATAAGCATTAGGAAATGGTTTCATGAAATTTACACCTACAGCATGAACAGCAAAAGAAAAAAGTTAAATAAGACCTGCTCAAAATTAAAAACTTCTGCACTTCAAAGAAGTTTGTCAAGAAAGTGAAAAGGCAGCTTATTCACTGGGAGAAAATAATTGGTAACCATATATCTGATTGGAGCCTAATATCCAGCAGATATAAAGAAATCTTACACCTCAAAAATAAAAAGACAAATAACGCATTTAAAAAATGGGCAAGTCATTTGAATAGACACTTTTCTAAAGAACTGCAAATGGCTAAAAAGCACATCAAAAGATTCTCAACATCTCGAGCTATTAGGGAAATACAAATCAAAGTTACAATAAGATATCATCTTACACCCATTAGAATAGTGGCTATTGAAAAACCAAGAACTGCAAAAGTTGCAGAAGATGTGAAGGAATGGAGACCTTTATCCACTGCTTTTGGGAATGTAGAATGATGCAGTCCTTGTGGAGGACAGTTTTCTCTTCCTCAGGAAGCTAACTACAGAACTGCCATATTTTCCAGCAATCCCACTGCTGCATATATACCCAGAAGAAATGAAAGCTGGGGCATGAGCAGATAGATGCACACCAATGTTTGTAGTGACATTTTTCACTATTTCCAAAAGCTGGAACAAACCCAAATATCATGAAAAGATGAATGGATAAGAAAATTGTGGTATATACATGCAATGGATATTACTCAGCTGTAAGAGTGCATGCAGTATTAACACAGAGGATAATGTGGGTGAATCTTGAAGAACTTGTGTTGAGTGAAGCAAGCCAGGCACTGAAGGCCAAATATTACATGACCTCTCTGATATTAATTAATCAATTTGAGCAGATTCATGTAATAAGATTCTTGAAGATAGGTTTACAGGAGACAAAAAGGACAAGAACATTGTGAACCAATGCCTACATGTGCAAAATCTATGATAAAGTAGAAGTGATAATAGTGCAGGGGATGAATATGACATGAAGAGATACATGCACACCAATGTTCATTTAGGCATTATTCATGATTGCCAAAGTTGGAAGCAACCTAGGTGTCCATCAACAAATGAATAGATATGTAAATTGTGGTATATGCATGCAATGGAACATAACTCAGATCTAAGAAGGAATCAGATATTGACACACATGAGAGTATGGATGAATCTTGCAGACCTTAGGTTGAATGAAGTAATCCAGTCACTAAAGGACAAATATTGAATGAATTCACAGAAATAATCTAAGTATGTAGCGCAGACACATAAAGTTAGTGTCTGCAAGATAGGTTATCTGGAGACAGAGAGGGAGTAGAGTGTGTTGTTTCTATGCTCAATATGGGCAAACTGTATGATTAGGTGGAAGGAGAAAGAGTGGCAGTGGAAGAGGGTTATGGTGGTGCAGAGAAGTAAGTTAGGTCAAAAGTGTTGGAATGTGAGGGTGAGCAGTGTGGGAGGGAGTGTTGCACTATCCATGGAACTGGGTGGAGTGTTGGTGTAAGGAGCAAGAGATCTCTGGGTAGTTATAGGTTTTTTGTTTAAACTACACTGGTGGGAAAGATCTTTTTGCAAATATGACAGTGGAGAAAAACTGCTGCAGGGCATCAGTGGTGGGGGAATGAGGGAAAGTATATGTGGGAAAGGAGTGTGCTTCTGTGGAATAGTAATGTGTTCATCTTGTCATAAGGTGTTATCTCAGGGTGTGAAGAGCCATGCAATAAAAAAAAAAAATTAAACTCCCATCCTGGGGGGTCTTGCTATGTTCTCAAATAGATGGGAAGAATCTCACATAGGCAGTGTCTTATAAAAGAAACAGACTGGTATTTCAAGCCCTCAATATTAATGCATGTAACTGAACCTTTCTCTTCAAATCTTGAAACATAGTGGTTACCATAGCTTCAGAGAAGAGGGGGGAGAGAAGAATAAGTGGAACATAGATCATTTTTAGGGCATTGGAATTTTTCTGCCAAACCTTAAATGATAGATATAGGCCTTTCTCCATTTTGTCAAAATCTATAAAAGTGTACCATGCAAAATGAATACCATAATGTAAACTCACCATCCATGGTTAGTACCAATGTTTCAATATTTGTATATCAATTGTGACAAATGTATCATACTCATGTGAGTTGTTAATAGTCAAAAATATGAGAGGAGGAGGGTTGAGGTATAAGGGAAGACCCTATATTTTCTATTTGACTTTCTGAAACCTAAGCTGCTTTGAAAATGAAGGGAAAAATGAGAAATGAGAGGAGCATACAGAAGAAATTTTCAATATACATAAAAGATAACAGAACTTATGATGATGAAAGGAAAAATTCAAAAAATTTTCTTTACTTTTTTTTTGTTTCTTCTTCTTCTTTTTATTATTAATATTTTTATTAACTTAGTTTTGGGGAGGTTTTGGATTGCAGATTGGTCGCAACTGTGGCAGGGTAAGATTACTGATGTAAGGTGTCACTGGTGAGGGGATTTATGGGGAGGAGTGCACCAGGAGCATGCCTCTATGGAATATGAATCTGTTCATGCGGTCATGGGTATTGTATCAGTGGGTGGAGACCCATACAATAACTGAAAAAATAGTGAATTCCCATCCTGGAGAGTCATGCTACATTTTCTAATAGAGTGGCAACAATCTCTACAGCACATAGGCAGTGTCTTGCAAAGGAGGACAGGCCAATATGCCAGGCCCTTGATATTGATGCTTGTACTTATGAACCTTGACCTTATGAAGCTGAAAGTGAGCCTAGGAGTTTATATTTCCTCAGAGTTATCTCCTGAAAGACACTTGGTTGCTCAAATGTGTCCTTCCTATAAGCCAAATTCAGCATTAACTCTCACTGCTTTCCTCCCAGCATGGGACATGATTTCCAGTGATGAACCACCCTCACATTGAGGGATTATTACCAAGTGCCAATAAGTGATGCCTTTGTAAAAGACCTTGACCAAAAGGGGGAATATTAAATACAAATGCATTCTTAAGACTAAGAGATTTTAAAGTGAGTTGAAATTATAATGTAAACTCTAGACCATGATAGTAGCAATTCCTCAATATGTGTTTATCAATTGTAATAAATGTACCACACTAAGGTAAGATTTAATGGGAGTGAGTGTGGGATAGGGACAGTGTGGGTTATATGGGAATCCGATATATTTTCGATGTAACACTTATATAACCTAAATCTTCTTTTAAAATAAAGAAAAAATGTTTTTAAAAAGAGAGATAAGTTTATAGAAGGGAATGAAACATGTATTTTATTCAGTTATAAAACTAAGCAAGGTACAGGTTCCACAGTTCACTAATTGAATCTTGTGTTTTAACATTGTGTGTAAGTCAAGAAAATAACATAGACATCAATGAACCATGTATTTTACTCAGGGATACTAAGCAATATTCCAGTATCACAGTTCACTAGGTGAATTTGTGTTTTAACATTGTTTGTAATTCAACATAAGTACATAGAATTGAGTGAATGATGTATTTTACTCAGTAATTAAATTAAGCAGCATACCTGTTTCACAGCTCACTAGATGATAATTGTGTTTTAACATTGTAAGTCAAGGTAAGTACATAGAAGTGAAGGAAGCACCAAGACAGCTCCCTCAGTCTGTCCCATGGGATCTAAGCCTCTTCTCAGTTGGAAGGAGAGCAGGCATCACCATCCCCAAATCCTTAAGATAGAGTAATGAACAAATATATGGGGGGATGAACCCATGCACCAAATAGATTTGTTATTAGTGTTGTAATAAAAAAACTTGCAAGATAGATATAAAGATAGTGGTTACTAGAGGTTCTGGCAGGGGAGATGAATAGGTGGGATACAGGGTACTTTTAGGGCATTGGAGTTGTTCTGCATGATATTGCAAAGATGGATACAGTCCATTAAACTATTTGTCAAAACCTATAAAAATTTGTTGCAAAGTGTAAAACAAACTGTAAAGTATAGACATTGGTTTGTAGCAATGTTTCAATATTTGCTAATCAATTATAACAAATATAAGATGTAAAATGTTATTAATAGGGGAAAATATGGGAAGGGGAGGTGGTGGGGTATATATGAATCCCCCATACTTTCCATGTAACTTTTCTGTATTCTAAACGTTCTATGAAAATAAAGATTATTTTATGAAAAACAAGAAAAATGGAAGTTATTTCAATGAGTTTATCTCCATTTTTTTCAGCTGTTAAATAGAATCTATTTTTTAGTTTGTAAGTTAGGGAATTCTTCAATTTGGTAAATCATATCTTTACCTAATACAAATATAGAAAATATTTAAAAAACAAATTATATTGGTTTATTTGCATTCTGAACCCTAAAAATGTGAAATGTTTTTTTATCTTCACAATAAATGAAGCAAAAGCACCAATGCCAGTATTGGTATTTTACTCTCCCCACATCTGTCTTCTTCAGAACATAACTCATTTTCTTTTTTTCCAATCTTCAAAATCATGTTTAAATCACTTTCATTGATAGATGATAAGCATGAACTATACTGAGAATGGTATTTGCAAAATGTAGTTTCCAGTTTCCCAGTTTCATGAAGCTCCTGAAGGAGACTCAGATGGAAGTAATTAGATCTGATGACTGATAACTCAAAATGTGAATACAGATCCTTATGTTAGAAGTGGTACTATTTGTAGAAGAATTTATGCACATTTAATGTAAAAGAATGTTCAATGGAAAACTTTTCTCTCTCCAAAGTTTCCTTACAACACACACACACAAAGACAAAATCTTGAGATTTCCTCAAATGATTTCTAATGTATTATTTGCA